>JABCMI010000250.1:0-67581 GCA_026261945.1 Hirschfeldia incana
ATGGATCCAGGGCCAGTACTGGATCAGGTAAGGGCGTCCGTTGGGCCATTGAGCCGGACTCCAAGTACACCGGTCGCACCTAGATTCTGTCCGGATAGTCGGACTGGTCTTTGGACGATACGGACTGGTCGTGTTCTGATATTTTGTCTGGGCTGTCTATCTATTCTAAGTCGTGGGGTGGTTGGATGAAAGACTTAGAATATGATAGGCAGTTCCAAATCATTTATTCTTATATTGTCTGAGGTTTATGATCGTCTTAGGATCCAAGCCAAGCATTGTAGGATCAATCCGTTTCACTTCGGTTATGATTAATGCTGGCTGGTTCTGTTTCAGGAAATAAGGCTTGTGGTGGTCAAGCCAAGGAACCGTGAAGGCTCTATCAGTGAGAAGCTGTGCAGTGTGTGGTTAAACAATGCTAGGGAAGAACTAGTCATTGTTTATGAGACTGTTAACAAACTATGTATTGGATCACATGTTTAAGTTACACAAAGTAGAACTACATTTATATTTCCGCTGTGCAATCTGATTATTTTGTTTATGAACCTCATATCTGAATATGACTTAGTAAATAATAGATATAAATGAATCAAACAAGCAAAAATTATCCAAAGTAAGTCTGCGGATCCAGTTGGGCCGAGAGGCCAGGATCGGGGCTTACAAGAAACTTGAAGAAACTGCCATATCTACAAACAGGGTAAACTGGAATCATTTGGGTCCAAAGTGGGATAACTTCTTAATCCTAGCTCCTATTATATTGATTCAACTTCAGGGTGATTCTATACTGATTAATGAGTCAGGATAAAGCTTCATATATCCGGATTCATTCAGGTTTGATCAGAAACTTGAAGAAACTGCCATATCTACAAACAGGGTAAACTTGAATCATTTGGGTCCAAAGTGGGATAACTTCTTAATCCTAGCTCCTATGATATTGATTCAACTTCAGGGTGATTCTAAACTGATTAATGAGTCAGGATAAAGCTTCTTATATCCGGATACATTCAGGTTTGATCAGAAACTTGAAGAAACTGCCATCTCTACAAACAGGGTAAACTGGAATCATTTGGGTCCAAAGTGGGATAACTTCTTAATCCTAGCTCCTATTATATTGATTCAACTTCAGGGTGATTCTATACTGATTAATGAGTCAGGATAAAGCTTCTTATATCCAGATTCATTCAGGTTTGATTAGAAACTTGAAGAAACTGCCATCTCTACAAACAGGGTAAACTGGAATCATTTGGGTCCAAAGTGGGATAACTTCTTAATCCTAGCTCCTATTATATTGATTCAACTTCAGGGTGATTCTAAACTGATTATTGAGTCAGGATAAAGCTTCTTATATCCGGATTCATTCATGTTTGATCAGAAACTTGAAGAAACTGCCATATATACAAACAGGGTAAACTGGAATCATTTGGGTCCAAAGTGGGATAACTTCTTAATCCTAGCTCCTATGATTTTTATTCAACTTCAGGGTGATTCTTAATAGATTATTGAGTCAGGATAAAGCTTCTTATATCCGGATACATTCAGGTTTGATCAGAAGCTTGAAGAAATTGCCATATCTACAAACCGGGTAAACTGGAATCATTTGGGTCCAAAGTGGGATAACTTCTTAATCCTAGCTCCTATGATATTGATTCAACTTCAGGGTGATTCTAAACTGATTAATGAGTCAGGATAAAGCTTCATATATCCGGATACATTCAGGTTTGATCAGAAACTTGAAGAAACTGCCATCTCTACAAACAGGGTAAACTGGAATCATTTGGGTCCAAAGTGGGATAACTTCTTAATCCTAGCTCCTATGATATTGATTCAACTTCAGGGTGATTCTATACTGATTAATGAGTCAGGATAAAGCTTCTTATATTCGGATTCATTCTGGTTTGATCAGAAAATTGAAGAAACTGCCATATCTACAAACAGGGTAAACTAGAATCATTTGGGTCCAAAGTGGGATAACTTCTTAATCCTAGCTCCTATTATATTGATTCAACTTCGGGGTGATTCTAAACTGATTAATGAGTCAGGATAGAGCTTCTTGTATCCGGATTCATTCAGGTTTGATCAGAAACTTGAAGAAACGGCCATATCTACAAATAGGGTAAACTGGAATCATTTGGGTCCAATGTGGAATAACTTCTTAATCCTAGCTCCTATGATATTGATTCAACTTCAGGGTGATTCTATACTGATTAATGAGTCAGGATAAAGCTTCTTATATCCGGATTCATTCAGGTTTGATCAGAAACTTGAAGAAACTGCCATATCTACAAACAGGGTAAACTGGAATCATTTGGGTCCAAAGTGGGATAACTTCTTAATCCTAGCTCCTATGATATTGATTCAACTTCAGGGTGATTCTATACTGATTAATGAGTCAGAATAAAGCTTCTTATATCCGGATTCATTCAGGTTTGATCAGAAACTTGAAGAAACTGTCATATCTACAAACAGGGTAAACTGGAATCATTTGGGTCCAAAATGGGATAACTTCTTAATCCTAGCTCCGATGATATTGATTCAACTTCAGGGTGATTCTATACTGATTAATGAGTCAGGATAGAGCTTCTTATATCTGGATTCATTCAGGTTTGATCAGAAACTTGAAGAAACTGCCATATCTACAAACCGGGTAAACTGGAATCATTAGGGTCCAAAGTGGGATAACTTCTTAATCCTAGCTCCTATGATATTGATTTAACTTCAGGGTGATTCTAAACTGATTCATTCTGGTTTGATTAGAATCTTGAAGAAACTGTCATATCTACAAACAGGGTAAACTGGAATCAGTTGGGTCCAAAGTGGGATAAGTTCTTAATCCTAGCTCCTATGATATTGATTCAACTTCAGGGTGATTCTAAACTGATTAATGAGTCAGGATAAAGCTTCTTGTATCCGGATTCATTCAGGTTTGATGAGAAACTTGAAGAAACTGTCATATCTACAAAACGGGTAAATTGGAATCATTTGGGTCCAAAGTGGGATAACTTCTTAATCCTAGCTCCTATGATATTGATTCAACTTCAGGCTGATTCTAAACTTATTAAATAGTCAGGATAAAGCTTCATATATCCGGATTCATTCAGGTTTGATTAGAATCTTAGAAGAAACTGCCATATCTACAAACAGGGTAAACTGGAATCAGTTGGGTCCAAAGTGGGATAACTTATTAATCTTAGCTCCTATGATATTGATTCAACTTCAGGGTGATTCTAAACAGATTAATGAGTCAGGATAAAGCTTCTTATATCTGGATACATTCAATTTTGATTAGAATCTTGAAGAAACTGCCATATCTACTAACCGGGTAAACTGGAATCATTTGGGTCCAAAGTGGGATAACTTCTTAATCCTAGCTCCTATGATATTGATTCAACTTCAGGGTGATTCTAAACTGATTAATGAGTCAGGATAAAGCTTCTTATATCCAGATTCATTCAGGTTTGATCAGAAACTTGAAGAAACTGCCATATCTACAAACATGGTAAACTGGAATCATTTAGGTCCAAAGTGGGATAACTTCTTAATCATAGCTCCTATGATATTGATTCAACTTCAGGGTGATTCTAAACTGATTAATGAGTCAGGATAAAGCTTCTTATATCCGGATTCATTCAGGTTTGATCAGAAACTTGAAGAAACTGTCATATCTACAAACCGGGTAAACTGGAATCATTAGGGTCCAAAGTGGGATAACTTCTTAATCCTAGCTCCTATGATATTGATTTAACTTCAGGGTGATTCTAAACTGATTCATTCTGGTTTGATTAGAATCTTGAAGAAACTGTCATATCTACAAACAGGGTAAACTTGAATCAGTTGGGTCCAAAGTGGGATAAGTTCTTAATCCTAGCTCCTATGATATTGATTCAACTTCAGGGTGATTCTAAACTGATTAATGAGTCAGGATAAAGCTTCTTGTATCCGGATTCATTCAGGTTTGATGAGAAACTTGAAGAAACTGTCATATCTACAAAACGGGTAAATTGGAATCATTTGGGTCCAAAGTGGGATAACTTCTTAATCCTAGCTCCTATGATATTGATTCAACTTCAGGCTGATTCTAAACTTATTAAATAGTCAGGATAAAGCTTCATATATCCGGATTCATTCAGGTTTGATTAGAATCTTAGAAGAAACTGCCATATCTACAAACAGGGTAAACTGGAATCAGTTGGGTCCAAAGTGGGATAACTTATTAATCCTAGCTCCTATGATATTGATTCAACTTCAGGGTGATTCTAAACAGATTAATGAGTCAGGATAAAGCTTCTTATATCTGGATACATTCAATTTTGATTAGAATCTTGAAGAAACTGCCATATCTACTAACCGGGTAAACTGGAATCATTTGGGTCCAAAGTGGGATAACTTCTTAATCCTAGCTCCTATGATATTGATTCAAGTTCAGGGTGATTCTAAACTGATTAATGAGTCAGGATAAAGCTTCTTATATCCAGATTCATTCAGGTTTGATCAGAAACTTGAAGAAACTGCCATATCTACAAACATGGTAAACTGGAATCATTTAGGTCCAAAGTGGGATAACTTCTTAATCATAGCTCCTATGATATTGATTCAACTTCAGGGTGATTCTAAACTGATTAATGAGTCAGGATAAAGCTTCTTATATCCGGATTCATTCAGGTTTGATCAGAAACTTGAAGAAACTGTCATATCTACAAACAGGGTAAACTGAAATCATTTGGGTCCAAAGTGGGATAACTTTTTAATCCTAGCTCCTATGATATTGATTCAACTTCAGGGTGATTCTAAACTGATTAATGAGTCAGGATAAAGCTTCTTATTTCCGGATTCATTCAGGTTTGATTAGAATCTTGAAGAAACTGCCATATCTACAAACATGGTAAACTTGAATCAGTTGGGTCCAAAGTGAGATAACTTCTTAATCCTAGCTCCTATTGTTGGGGAAAAATATCCAAGGCTAGAGTTTTCTCCAGCCTCCGAAGGGGCCTCGACTTCCGGGCCCTCGTTTGGAAAGGACCCAGGGTCTCTCCTCAACTTAAAGAACCCATCTCCATCAGGTGGCACCAAGGCCCGACCTCCATCTGACAAGTACCCAGGATCTAGTCCCTGTATCGAGAAACCAAGGTCCAGCCCTTGCCGTAAGGACCAAGGAACCAATCCTCCGTATGAATATGGAAGTTTCCCAAATCAAGGGGAAACTAATATATTCCCGAATATTACCGTACCGCCCAAGATTGACCGACTTACATCAACTATAAAAGGGGAACCCAAACCCTAGAACAAGGGATCGACATTTTTAGGGCTAGAAAACTAGGGTTCATACACTCAATACGTTGTAACGCCAAACACACTCAATAATACATCTCTTTGCCTCGATTTCTATTCTCTTAACACATACATAAACATAAAACTTGATAGTCTTCCAGTGTTCCGTAGTACTAGAACGACCCTACACAAAAATATCACAACAGTTTGGCGCTAGAAGGAGGGGAGTAACTCAACTACGTGACGATGGCATCGGAAGACGAGTCCAATCAAGCCAATCTGACCCCGAAGGAGAAGGAGCTTCTGAGCCGATTCGAAACCCTTCAGAGTCAAATTACCGACCTTCACAAGGCTCAGGAAACCGCACCTGCAGGTCTGGAACTCGTCCAGGAAGTTCAATACCTAAAAGATCAACTTGGAGAACATTCCAAGCAACTCCAGCAAAGCGCCGAGAAGCTAGACGCCATGGAAGCCGAGAACATCGCTCTCAGACAAGAAAATCAATCCCTCGGGGCAGTAAGGAACAAACGAAAACGGTTCAGAACCAAAGTTCGACCCATGGCTTCGCTCAACACCCCGCACGACGACGAGGAAACGCCTCAGCAGCCCGGAGACGAACCCGGCGGTCGAGAAAACGTTCGAGACGTAACCCGAGAAGAAGAAGACGAATCCGATACAGAGGACGAAGAATACTCACCTGATCATCCCGAGATCTCGGACCCAGTTTTAGCCGCTTACCTAGAGAAGGTGGTATCCGAAAAATTCGGCACCATCCAATCCATGGTAGAAAGGCTCCCCGGAGTAGCTCCCCCCATCCATAGAAGTGATCCAAGGTCGTACTCCGACACGCCTTTCGTGAAGGAGATTGCTTCGATCGAGATGCCTCGAAAGTTCTCTTTTCCGAGCATCAAGATGTACGAAGGAACATGAGATCCTGACAACCACATCGCCCAGTACAAGCAACGCATGGTAGCCGTGGCTATTCCGAAAGACGCGAGGGAAGCCACCATGTGCAAGGGCTTCGGGTCAAGTCTAATCGGTCCTGCCCTCCAATGGTACATCAACCTCCCCACGGGGTCCATAGCATCCTTCGCCGCCCTCAGCGATAAGTTCGTAGAACAGTTCGCTAGTAGCCGCCACCTGGAGAAGAGATCAGATGACCTCTACGAGATCCAACAATACAGAAACGAATCCCTACGCTCCTACATAGCTCGTTTCAACCAAGAGAAGGTCTCCATACCCGAGTGTAACGCCGATACAGCAATGTATGCCTTCAAGAAGGGCCTACTCCCGGAGGGAGAGCTCTACAAGGAGCTAACCAAGTACAGATGTGGAGACATGGCGGATGTACTATCCCGTGCCTGGGCCCAAGTAAGGTGGGAAGAAGACGTCGTGAGCAGGGCCAAGGTTTCCTCCAAGTACGATCAGAAGTCCTCCAAACCATCGAAAGACGAGCGTGAAGAAACCATCCGATCCCGACCTTCCCGGGAATCCACCAATCAGAGCAGGGGCAGATACCAACATCGCCCCTTACCTCGGTCAGAAGGAATGATGGTTTCGACTTGGCCCAGCATTTCCCACCTAGCGATATCCAAACCGGAGCTCATTGGAGTCCTGAGGCAGATGGGCCCACAAGTCAAGTGGCCACCTAAAATGAGGTCCCCTGACGCTACCCGGAACCCTAAAAGATGGTGTGGGTTCCACAACGATCACGGCCATACCACAGAGGATTGTGTAGCCTTAAGATTGGAAGTAGCCGAGCTTCTCAAGAAGGGTTACCTAAGGGAATTCCTCTCGGATAAGGCCAAGGATCTCCTTAACAGAGAGGGCCCCGCTCTCCCCAATGAAGCGGTCCCTGCGCTACCTCCACCACAAGAACGAATGATCCACGTCATCTCCGGAGGATCAGAAGTAAGCGGGATCAGCAGCGCCACAGCCAAACGAAGTACTCGCAATGCTAGGAACAGTCAAGAGACCGAGACTCCCAAGCGCCCACTCTTGGGAACGGATGAAATCAGCTTTACTACGAGGGAGCAGGAACAAGTCCCTGCTCCCCATCACGACGCCCTCGTTATCTCGCTTGTTATAGCCAACTGCCTGGTTAAACGAATATTGGTGGACAATGGCAGCTCCAGCAACATTATCTTCCACTCGGCCTATATGGATTTAGGGCTAGACCCTAAAACATTAACCAGGAAAGTGGTCCCGCTCGTGGGATTTAGCGGAGAGGTGAAGCAAACCGAGGGAGAAGTCCTTCTCCCAGTCTACACCGAGGGAATAAACCAAACCACCAAGTTCTTGGTCGTCGACTGTCCGTCGTCTTACAATGTAATACTAGGGAGGCCCTGGATCCACGACATGGGAGTCGTACCATCAACCCTCCACCAATTGGTAAAATTTCCTACCCCCTGGGGCGTGAAGGTCATTAGAGGGGATCAAGAAAATTCTAGGTCCTGCTATCAAACCACCCTGAAGGGAAGGACCCAAGCTTTATAGCAATTACAGAAGCAGCCTGTCGTTCCTCATGCCGAAGAACCCGAGGTTGAAGACATGGACGAAGTCCCCCTGATAGAAGGAAACCCGGAGCGGAACCTCAAGATAGGCTCCAAGCTGCCTAAGGATCTGAGACGGAGACTGATCGATTTCCTAAGATCTAACTCCGATTGCTTCGCATGGTCCCACGAAGACATGCCCAGAATCGACCCCAGCGTCATCATGCATCAGCTCCAAGTGAATCCCGAGCATCCTCCTGTTAGACAAAAAAGAAGGAAGTTCGCTCCCGAAAGGGATGAAATCATTAACGAAGAGGTCAAGAACCTTCTCGACGCAGGGTTCATAAGAGAAGTGCAATATCCCGACTGGCTCGCCAATGTGGTGGTTGTGAAAAAGAAAAATGAAAAATGGAGGGTCTGCATCGATTTCACGGACCTCAACAAGTCCTGCCCAAAGGATCCATTCCCCTTGCCTCATATAGACAAGCTAGTGGATGCCACCGCTGGGCACCAACTAATGAGCTTCATGGACGCCTTCTCGGGATACAACCAAATCCTGATGCATCCCGACGACCAAGAAAAGACGTCCTTTATGACTTCTAGAGGCATCTACTGCTACAAGGTCATGCCGTTTGGTCTGAAGAATGCTGGATCCACCTATCAGAGGTTGGTCAACACGATGTTTGCCGATCAGATAGGCCAAACCATGGAAGTCTACATCGACGACATGCTGGTAAAATCTCTTGACTCGGAGGATCATATCTCACATCTCCAGCAAGCATTCACCACCCTGAGGAAATACAATATGAAGCTCAACCCCTCTAAATGTTCCTTTGGAGTAAGCTCCGGGAAATTCATGGCGATTCCAGGCGATTCCTCCCCCACGGAACGTCAAAGAAATTCAAAAACTTACGGGAAGAATGGCAGCCCTCAGCAGATTCATCTCCAGGCTTTCTGACAAGTCCCATGCCTTTTTCGAAACACTAAAGAACCCTAAGGACTTTCAATGGACAGAGAAGTGCGAAACCGCACTGTCCGACCTCAAGGCCTATCTCACTACTCCACCACTCCTGTCTAAACCTCTAGAAGGAGAAACCCTACTGCTTTACCTCGCCGTGTCAGAACACGCAGTTAGCGCAATCCTCGTAAGGGAGGAGGAAAGAAGGCAGCATCCCATATACTACGTCAGCAAATCCATGCTCGACGCAGAAACTCGCTTCAGCCAACTAGAGAAACTATCCCTCGCCCTAGTAGTCGCGGCCCGAAAATTACGTCCCTATTTCCAGTCCCACCAAGTCGTAGTAGTCACCTCCTTCCCCATCAAAGCAGTCCTTCATAAACCCGAGGTATCAGGACGATTGGCGAAATGGGCCGTAGAATTGGGAGAATACGACGTGATCTTCAGCCCAGCCGCCGCTATCAAGTCCCAAGTCCTAGCTGATTTCGTGGCTGAGTTCTCTCCCTCTACGCTTCCAGACCCAGATCTAGAAACTACGCTTCAGGGAAAAGAAGCGGAAGAAGGTCGATGGACCCTGCACGTGGATGGCTCCAGCAATATAAGAGGCGCAGGGGTAGGACTGGTCCTGACCTCCCCTACGGGAGAATCGGCCTCAAGGGCTGTACGCTGTAACTTCAAAGCAACGAACAACGAGGCAGAATACGAAGCTTTAATAGCAGGCCTAGAACTAGCCAAGGAAATGGGAGTAAAAGACATCCAGATTTTCAGTGATTCGCAGCTCATCATCAGTCAAGCTCAAGGGGATTATCAAGCCAAGGACCCTAGCATGATCAGGTATCTATCTGTGGCCAAACGTCTCCTAGACCAATTCGCAAGCTATAAGCTTACCCAAATACATAGGGAACAGAACTCCCAAGCCGATGCTCTAGCAAACCTGGGTTCCACATTAGAAACCAAGGAACATATGAGTATTTCGTTGTTGGTCCTGCAATGGCCAGCAACCCAGAAAGAGGTTGAGCCGGAAGAAGTGACGGTAGTAGACGAAGGAGAAACCTGGATGACCCCTATCACCGACTACCTAAGAGACGACGTCCTACCCAAAAACCGAGAGGAGAGCCGGAAGATCAAGAGACAAGCGGCCAAATACTGCATTTCGGAGGGAAAACTATATAGAAGGTCCTTCTCAGGACCCTACCTACCATGTCTATTCCCTAGAGAAGCCACACGAATATTAGAGGAACTCCACGATGGGGAATGTGGTTCACACTCCAGCAGACGGAGCCTGGTCCTCAGGGCGAGAAGGGCTGGTGATTACTGGACAACCATGGCGAAGGACTCCCTCAAACAGGCCAAAACCTGCAGCCAATGCCAGAAGCACGCCCCAATTTCTAACTTACCACCAGAGAACTTGAAGTCCTTAAGTTCCCCATGGCCCTTCCGTAAATGGGGCATGGACATCGTGGGGAAATTCCCAATGGCGCCGGGGCAGAAGGTCTTCCTCCTAGTAATGACCGGTTACTTCACGAAGTGGGTAGAAGCCAAAGCCTTAGCAAAAATCACGGACCTCCAGATCAGGAAATTCATCTGGACAAACATAATAACCCGCTTCGGAGCACCTCAGGAAATTGTCACAGACAATGGACCCCAATTCACCAGCAGCGACTTCCAGGACTTCTGCAAAGATTGGGATATCAAACTCTCGTATTCAGCACCAAGGCACCCGCAATCAAACGGACAAGCATAGTCAACCAACAAAACGGTGGTGAACATGCTCAAGAAGCGCTTGGAAAAGGCTCACGGGCGATGGGCAGAAGAGTTACACGGAGTCCTTTGGGCCTACCGGACGACCCCAAAGACAGCTACCCACGAAACCCCTTTCTCACTCGTCTACGGCACCGAGTCAGCAATACCAACCGAGGTACATGTCAAGACCACGATCTCCAACATCCTAACCCCCAAGGAAAATGACGAGCTGATGTACCTAAGCCTAGACCTCCTAGACGAAAAAAGGGAAGCAGCCCGCCTAAGGAATGCGTCGTACCAAATAAAGGTAGCCAAGAGTTACAACAAGAAGGTGAGATCCAGAACCTTCCAAGAAGGGGACTGGGTCCTAAGGCGAGTCTGTAACCATACAAAAGACAAATCAGCCGGAAAACTCGCCCCCGGATGGGAGGGGCCCTATCAGGTAATAGGGGTGCAAGGGGCAGGAGCCTACAAGCTGCAAGACAGCACATGCAAGGTACAACCCAACTGCTGGAACGCCTTGCACCTCAAATTCTATCATTTCTAAAGGCAAGATCTTCGGGTCGAGCTCTATATATACTATTATATATTTAAGTATTTTGGTTTTCCTACTCCTATGTATAACGAGAACGTCCTCGGGCTAGGCTTATAAAATACATTTGGTTTCGAATAAAGGGAGTTAAGGAAACACCAATATACTTAAAGGGGCATATTAGCTGGATCAGGGACCTTCGGGACCTCAGATCTTAGCTAGCCCCCTAGCTGGTGAGGCTACTCACCATAGGTACAGACAGATATGGAAGGGGTCTGATCAGCCCTGAGCCGATGTCTGTGCGATAGGGCCCCGCGTAAAGGCCTATAGCCAAGAGTTATGCGGGGACCACGTACTAGTGCCATTCAAACCCTCGTAAAATACGCTGTAAGCTAAACGCACGCTGGGGGCATGACGTACACAGCCAAGTACTGTAATCAGATTCTGGCGGCTGATATGCAGGGAGCAAAGTGCAAATAACCGGTTAAGCACAAACAATTTAATACCTATCCAGACGTGGAAGGTAGTGTGTCTGGGTTGACAGAACCTTGCGGGGGGACCCACCCCAGACCACAATAAGTCTGAGAGTGACCTTTCTGTAGAAAGGTAGAGTGCAGCATTGAGAATTTCGAGAATGGCCTATGCCCACGGGTAGCACTAGTGCGAATTCTCAATTTAGATCGAGAGTGGCTCGCCTCCGGGCAGCAGAGAGCGATCAAAAAGACTCCCCAAAAGCATAAAAGTCCAGAGACCTTCGGGTCCAAAGACCTTTGGGTCCAAAGACCTTCGGGTCCAAAGACCTTCGGGTACAAGCCAAGCATTGTAGGATCAATCCGTTTCACTTCGATAATGATTAATGCTGGCTGGTTCTGTTTCAGGAAATGAGGCTTGTGGTGGTCAAGCCAAGGAACCGTGAAGGCTCTATCAGTGAGAAGCTGTGCAGTGTGTGGTTAAACAATGCTAGGGAAGAACTAGTCATTGTTTATGAGACTGTTAACAAACTATGTATTGGATCACATGTTTAAGTTACACAAAGTAGAACTACATTTATATTTCCGCTGTGCAATCTGATTATTTTGTTTATGAACCTCATATCTGAATATGACTTAGTAAATAATAGATATAAATGAATCAAACAAGCAAAAATTATCCAAAGTAAGTCTGCGGATCCAGTTGGGCCGAGAGGCCAGGATCGGGGCTTACAAGTTGGTATCAGAGCCAGGTTTCGATCCTGGGACCTGTGGGTTATGGGCCCACCACGCTTCCGCTGCGCTCAAAGATGTTAAGTTCCAATCCGAAATTTATTTCTTAAAACTATGATGACTATGAAACCTTAGTTGGGGTGAGCCAAGAGAGAGCTGAGGTAAGGGGTATCATGCTTGTAAACGGAAATGTTCCAAGATGAACCAGCTTAGCCAAGATGACTCTCCAAAAGGCAAGATCCTAAAAATAGAATGGTTGGTTGATCTAGTTATTTAGAAGTATTAGACGGATTGGAAAGGATGGAAGTGCAATGCAATATTTATTTTTTTTTTTTTTTGGATGACCTGAACAAGGGAAGTAACATGGACCGGAGAGTGGCTTAGGTTGAAATAAACGTGCAGCACTCATCTGAAGTAAGTGTTATCCCCTTGATGGCCGTTCAAAATAAATAAGCATATGCATTGATAAAACTGATTTAAGGATACTCTACATGACTAGAAAACGAGTGGACCTTTGATCAGATGGATGAAAGATGATTCGGTGTAAGTCAAAGTGGACTTCCTTAAATCATGTTGAATGAAATGGACCAATTCCAATCCAAAATCTGTCCAAGAAAAGAATGAGGAAACTCATGGTGGTTTTTCCAATCAATGGAATAACATGATCTTAAGAATCTTAGTATGATGGGGATTAAGGAACATTATAAGTTCTCTTGCGAATGGTGTCAGCATTCGCAAAAGTAAGACGCTTTGGAGGATGGTGTGAGCATTTTTCCAAATGTGTGATTAAACCAAAATCCTACTCATCTAGGAGCCTTAATGATCAGTGGTGTGGAAACACACGTACTTTTCGACACAGGGGCTACACATAGTTTTGTGAGTCCAGAACTGGTCGGAAAGGGTCTGTTCTGTCTGGACGCTGGGGATACTTCGGTGATAGTGAATGCAGCCGGAAGGCAAGTCATGCATTCACTGGGCAATATGTCAAATATCCTAGTGTCGGTTTAGGGAAGAGATTTCCCTGTGAATCTGTCTGTGTCCGCCTAAAGAATCATGAGTGATCATAGGTATGGACTGATTGGGAAAGTATCGGGCCACTCTCAATTGCCATAGGGGTCGTGTGCAATTGAAGAATGGACTTCATCCGATCCAGTACCAATGTCTGGGTCCGGCTCTAGAAAAAGTAGTGGTATCAGCAGTCCGAGCAGTACGGATGCTGAAACAGGGTTGTCAGTCCTTTTTGGCCACAATGACCACTGCAGAGCCCGACTGTTATGTCTGTCTGAATGACCCGTGCAGAGGATTCGTTGGTGTCTTAGTTCCGAGATGTGTTTCAGGCGCTACAGGGAGTTTCCCCTGATACTGTTAGGCCGGAACCATTTATGATTGAACAAGAACCATGGACAGCTCTACTGTCCAAGAGTCCGCATCTAATGAGAGTTAACCAGTCCTTTTTTTAAGAAAAAGAAGGATAGTAACTCTTGATTCTGTTTTGGATATTCTGTTATCCAAAAGTCTGTATCTGATGGCTCCTGCCAAAATGGCCGAGTCAAAGTCGACCACGTCCCAGAGAGGATCCGGGTCGCAGTCCAACCAAGTCGGAGTTTGACTAAGGTTGAGATGAGAAAGATCAAGTCCAGCAATGGATGAGGATCAGGCCACGACCTATTCGGAGTTGGACCTATGGTTGGGGTGTAAATGTCGAGTCCCTTAGTGGACCAGGACCAGAAAAAGATCACGTCCGTAATTGGATGAGGATCGAATTATGACAAAGTCTAGTGATGGACAGAAGTCATGTCTGAGGCGTTTTTAGTCTGGTAAGACTAAGATCGCAATGTGGCCAAGCCGTAAAAGGCAATGGTTGGTTAATATATAACCACTTGGGAAACATAAGTTAGACTAAGCTGAGTATCCAGAAGTGGTTTGGTCAATTTGTTTCTACGGAAACAATGAAACCAGGATTCGAGGACGAATCCACCCTAAGGGGGGGAGACTTGTCACGCCCCCAATCCTGAGAAGGATTGTCGGGACGGACCATGGTTCGAGGAAACGTACCGCCGGTCAGTAAGACCAAAGGCAAGCGTTCCATGGTCCAAATAAAGGGTTAAGTATGATAAAACTTAACCAAATAAGAGTGAGAATAAAAGAAGTCAGCTAGGACGAGTAAAACAATAGCTGGTCAAAGCTACCGAGAGGAATAACTGAGCTGATCGAAGCTAGGTTAGTTCACTCCAGCTCGGCCAGTACTAAGTCAGCTCCACTAGCTGGACTACTAGCTCACTCAGTTGGGTCAGCTGGGAGCCAGCTCATCTCAGCTGGATGGACTGTTCGGGTTCCGGGACAGTGGTCCGGGTCCGGGCCGGTCCTGGTCCGGGTGGTCCGGCCATGTGGTCCATGGACCAGTGGACTCTTGGGCAAGTCCGTGGGCATTGTCTAAGGGACCTGAAGAATGGTTTAGGCTTCAGCCTGACCCAAGAAATGGGTCCCGGTGGCGGGCTGATTGGCCTGGTTACATGGTCCATAAGGCTGTGGGCTCTTGTGGGCGGGTCATGGGCTGAGGTATGAAGCCTGGGCTTGGCCTGGACGAGGCCTGGATGTATCTGGACGTGTCCAGAGGTGTCTAGAACCTTCCATGGGCGAACAGGTACAATCTGGACCGTTGGTTACAATCGATGGTCAAGATTTGTTCTAAAGGGCTGCATGGGAGGGATGTGTCTCTTTACACATGACCCCTCGTTTCCTATAAATAGGGGCACGCCCCACTCACTTTTCTCATCCAATTCCAGAGTAAAATACTCAGAGAAAAACGTAGAGAAAGAGAGAGAGAGAAAGAGAGAGTTTCCTGGCCAATAAAAGGCAGTTTTCGTGGTGGTTTAGTTTTCCGGCGACTCTGATCGTTTGGGAATCAACCTCTGGTCGAAATGGAAGATCAGAACAAGGGGAAGAACCCTGAGAACCCAGACGTGGTTCAGAAGGTATGGAAAGGGCCGTGGTCCCTTCAGTTCCTCCGGTGAGCCCTTGTGGCCGAACTGCGGTTCTGTTTGGTCACGTAGGTCCCATCCGTTTCTCCCTGGCTGTTTCTAGTCTATCTTTTCCTCTTATTTCTGGTCGTACACGAAGGGTTGTGTCTGTTGGGTCCAAGGGTTGCATCCCTTTGACTTGAACGGTCACACCCTAACAACAAACTTGACCATGGTCGGTTATGTGGGACAGTGCGGATCGTACCATTGAATGGGCGGTTGGTCTGAACGTGTGGGAATGACCCAAAGGGTACGAGTTGCCGAGAGCCATCAGTTGCCAAGGGTAATGAGTGTCCTTAGAGTACAAATAACCAGAAGGTACGAGATACCAGAGTTATAAGTACCAAAAGGTACCATAGACCAAAGGGTGCCATGACTAAGGGGCGCGAGTTCCAAGGGGTGCATATTCCAAACGGTACCAATGGATACAGGCTGTGACCGGTCCATATGGGTCAGACCAAGGTCCAGGTCAAGGACGTATGCACTAGTTGTCTAACCGGAGTATGAGTCGCAAGGTCGGCCGGGTTGTGAATCAATCCAGGCTGGGCTTGGGCCTTACTCAATTGGTATGGATCCAGGGCCAGTACTGGATCAGGTAAGGGCGTCCGTTGGGCCATTGAGCCGGACTCCAAGTACACCGGTCGCACCTAGATTCTGTCCGGATAGTCGGACTGGTCTTTGGACGATACGGACTGGTCGTGTTCTGATATTTTGTCTGGGCTGTCTATCTATTCTAAGTCGTGGGGTGGTTGGATGAAAGACTTAGAATATGATAGGCAGTTCCAAATCATTTATTCTTATATTGTCTGAGGTTTATGATTGTCTTAGGATCCAAGCCAAGCATTGTAGGATCAATCCGTTTCACTTCGGTTATGATTAAGTGCTGGCTGGTTCTGTTTCAGGAAATAAGGCTTGTGGTGGTCAAGCCAAGGAACCGTGAAGGCTCTATCAGTGAGAAGCTGTGCAGTGTGTGGTTAAACAATGCTAGGGAAGAACTAGTCATTGTTTATGAGACTGTTAACAAACTATGTATTGGATCACATGTTTAAGTTACACAAAGTAGAACTACATTTATATTTCCGCTGTGCAATCTGATTATTTTGTTTATGAACCTCATATCTGAATATGACTTAGTAAATAATAGATATAAATGAATCAAACAAGCAAAAATTATCCAAAGTAAGTCTGCGGATCCAGTTGGGCCGAGAGGCCAGGATCGGGGCTTACAAGAAACTTGAAGAAACTGACATATCTACAAACAGGGTAACCTGGAATCATTTGGGTCCAAAGTGGGATAACTTCTTAATCCTAGCTCCTATTATATTGATTCAACTTCAGGGTCATTCTATACTGATTAATGAGTCAGGATAAAGCTTCATATATCCGGATTCATTCAGGTTTGATCAGAAACTTGAAGAAACTGCCATATCTACAAACAGGGTAAACTTGAATCATTTGGGTCCAAAGTGGGATAACTTCTTAATCCTAGCTCCTATGATATTGATTCAACTTCAGGGTGATTCTAAACTGATTAATGAGTCAGGATAAAGCTTCTTATATCCGGATACATTCAGGTTTGATCAGAAACTTGAAGAAACTGCCATCTCTACAAACAGGGTAAACTGGAATCATTTGGGTCCAAAGTGGGATAACTTCTTAATCCTAGCTCCTATTATATTGATTCAACTTCAGGGTGATTCTATACTGATTAATGAGTCAGGATAAAGCTTCTTATATCCAGATTCATTCAGGTTTGATTAGAAACTTGAAGAAACTGCCATCTCTACAAACAGGGTAAACTGGAATCATTTGGGTCCAAAGTGGGATAACTTCTTAATCCTAGCTCCTATTATATTGATTCAACTTCAGGGTGATTCTAAACTGATTATTGAGTCAGGATAAAGCTTCTTATATCCGGATTCATTCATGTTTGATCAGAAACTTGAAGAAACTGCCATATATACAAACAGGGTAAACTGTAATCATTTGGGTCCAAAGTGGGATAACTTCTTAATCCTAGCTCCTATGATTTTTATTCAACTTCAGGGTGATTCTTAACAGATTATTGAGTCAGGATAAAGCTTCTTATATCCGGATACATTCAGGTTTGATCAGAAGCTTGAAGAAATTGCCATATCTACAAACCGGGTAAACTGGAATCATTTGGGTCCAAAGTGGGATAACTTCTTAATCCTAGCTCCTATGATATTGATTCAACTTCAGGGTGATTCTAAACTGATTAATGAGTCAGGATAAAGCTTCATATATCCGGATACATTCAGGTTTGATCAGAAACTTGAAGAAACTGCCATCTCTACAAACAGGGTAAACTGGAATCATTTGGGTCCAAAGTGGGATAACTTCTTAATCCTAGCTCCTATGATATTGATTCAACTTCAGGGTGATTCTATACTGATTAATGAGTCAGGATAAAGCTTCTTATATCCGGATTCATTCTGGTTTGATCAGAAAATTGAAGAAACTGCCATATCTACAAACATGGTAAACTGGAATCATTTGGGTCCAAAGTGGGATAACTTCTTAATCCTAGCTCCTATTATATTGATTCAACTTCGGGGTGATTCTAAACTGATTAATGAGTCAGGATAGAGCTTCTTGTATCCGGATTCATTCAGGTTTGATCAGAAACTTGAAGAAACGGCCATATCTACAAATAGGGTAAACTGGAATCATTTGGGTCCAATGTGGAATAACTTCTTAATCCTAGCTCCTATGATATTGATTCAACTTCAGGGTGATTCTATACTGATTAATGAGTCAGGATAAAGCTTCTTATATCCGGATTCATTCAGGTTTGATCAGAAACTTGAAGAAACTGCCATATCTACAAACAGGGTAAACTGGAATCATTTGGGTCCAAAGTGGGATAACTTCTTAATCCTAGCTCCTATGATATTGATTCAACTTCAGGGTGATTCTATACTGATTAATGAGTCAGAATAAAGCTTCTTATATCCGGATTCATTCAGGTTTGATCAGAAACTTGAAGAAACTGCCATATCTACAAACAGGGTAAACTGGAATCATTTGGGTCCAAAATGGGATAACTTCTTAATCCTAGCTCCGATGATATTGATTCAACTTCAGGGTGATTCTATACTGATTAATGAGTCAGGATAGAGCTTCTTATATCTGGATTCATTCAGGTTTGATCAGAAACTTGAAGAAACTGCCATATCTACAAACCGGGTAAACTGGAATCATTAGGGTCCAAAGTGGGATAACTTCTTAATCCTAGCTCCTATGATATTGATTTAACTTCAGGGTGATTCTAAACTGATTCATTCTGGTTTGATTAGAATCTTGAAGAAACTGTCATATCTACAAACAGGGTAAACTGGAATCAGTTGGGTCCAAAGTGGGATAACTTCTTAATCCTAGCTCCTATGATATTGATTCAACTTCAGGGTGATTCTAAACTGATTAATGAGTCAGGATAAAGCTTCTTGTATCCGGATTCATTCAGGTTTGATGAGAAACTTGAAGAAACTGTCATATCTACAAAACGGGTAAATTGGAATCATTTGGGTCCAAAGTGGGATAACTTCTTAATCCTAGCTCCTATGATATTGATTCAACTTCAGGCTGATTCTAAACTTATTTAAATAGTCAGGATAAAGCTTCATATATCCGGATTCATTCAGGTTTGATTAGAATCTTAGAAGAAACTGCCATATCTACAAACAGGGTAAACTGGAATCAGTTGGGTCCAAAGTGGGATAACTTATTAATCCTAGCTCCTATGATATTGATTCAACTTCAGGGTGATTCTAAACAGATTAATGAGTCAGGATAAAGCTTCTTATATCTGGATACATTCAATTTTGATTAGAATCTTGAAGAAACTGCCATATCTACTAACCGGGTAAACTGGAATCAGTTTGGTCCAAAGTGGGATAACTTCTTAATCCTAGCTCCTATGATATTGATTCAACTTCAGGGTGATTCTAAACTGATTAATGAGTCAGGATAAAGCTTCTTATATCCGGATTCATTCAGGTTTGATTAGAATCTTGAAGAAACTGCCATATCTACAAACATGGTAAACTGGAATCAGTTGGGTCCAAAGTGAGATAACTTCTTAATCCTAGCTCCTATTGTTGGGGAAAAATATCCAAGGCTAGAGTTTTCTCCAGCCTCCGAAGGGGCCTCGACTTCCGGGCCCTCGTTTGGAAAGGACCCAGGGTCCCTCCTCAACTTAAAGAACCCATCTCCATCAGGTGGCACCAGGGCCCGACCTCCATCTGACAAGTACCCAGGATCTAGTCCCTGTATCGAGAAACCAAGGTCCAGCCCTTGCCGTAAGGACCAAGGAACCAATCCTCCGTATGAATATGGAAGTTTCCCAAATCAAGGGGAAACTAATATATTCCCGAATATTACCGTACCGCCCAAGATTGACCTGACTTACATCAACTATAAAAGGGGAACCCAAACCCTAGAACAAAGGGATCGACATTTTTAGGGCTAGAAAACTAGGGTTCATACACTCAATACGTTGTAACGCCAAACACACTCAATAATACATCTCTTTGCCTCGATTTCTATTCTCTTAACACATACATAAACATAAAACTTGATAGTCTTCCAGTGTTCCGTAGTACTAGAACGACCCTACACAAAAATATCACAACAGTTTGGCGCTAGAAGGAGGGGAGTAACTCAACTACGTGACGATGGCATCGGAAGACGAGTCCAATCAAGCCAATCTGACCCCGAAGGAGAAGGAGCTTCTGAGCCGATTCGAAACCCTTCAGAGTCAAATTACCGACCTTCACAAGGCGCAGGAAACCGCACCTGCAGGTCTGGAACTCGTCCAGGAAGTTCAATACCTAAAAGATCAACTTGGAGAACATTCCAAGCAACTCCAGCAAAGCGCCGAGAAGCTAGACGCCATGGAAGCCGAGAACATCGCTCTCAGACAAGAAAATCAATCCCTCGGGGCAGTAAGGAACAAACGAAAACGGTTCAGAACCAAAGTTCGAACCCATGGCTTCGCTCAACACCCCGCACGACGACGAGGAAATGCCTCAGCAGCCCGGAGACGAACCCGGCGGTCGAGAAAACGTTCGAGACGTAACCCGAGAAGAAGAAGACGAATCCGATACAGAGGACGAAGAATACTCACCTGATCATCCCGAGATCTCGGACCCAGTTTTAGCCGCTTACCTAGAGAAGGTGGTATCCGAAAAATTCGGCACCATCCAATCCATGGTAGAAAGGCTCCCCGGAGTAGCTCCCCCCATCCATAGAAGTGATCCAAGGTCGTACTCCGACATGCCTTTCGTGAAGGAGATTGCTTCGATCGAGATGCCTCGAAAGTTCTCTTTTCCGAGCATCAAGATGTACGAAGGAACATGAGATCCTGACAACCACATCGCCCAGTACAAGCAACGCATGGTAGCCGTGGCTATTCCGAAAGACGCGAGGGAAGCCACCATGTGCAAGGGCTTCGGGTCAAGTCTAATCGGTCCTGCCCTCCAATGGTACATCAACCTCCCCACGGGGTCCATAGCATCCTTCGCCGCCCTCAGCGATAAGTTCGTAGAACAGTTCGCTAGTAGCCGCCACCTGGAGAAGAGATCAGATGACCTCTACGAGATCCAACAATACAGAAACGAATCCCTACGCTCCTACATAGCTCGTTTCAACCAAGAGAAGGTCTCCATACCCGAGTGTAACGCCGATACAGCAATGTATGCCTTCAAGAAGGGCCTACTCCCGGAGGGAGAGCTCTACAAGGAGCTAACCAAGTACAGATGTGGAGACATGGCGGATGTACTATCCCGTGCCTGGGCCCAAGTAAGGTGGGAAGAAGACGTCGTGAGCAGGGCCAAGGTTTCCTCCAAGTACGATCAGAAGTCCTCCAAACCATCGAAAGACGAGCGTGAAGAAACCATCCGATCCCGACCTTCCCGGGAATCCACCAATCAGAGCAGGGGCAGATACCAACATCGCCCCTTACCTCGGTCAGAAGGAATGATGGTTTCGACTTGGCCCAGCATTTCCCACCTAGCGATATCCAAACCGGAGCTCATTGGAGTCCTGAGGCAGATGGGCCCACAAGTCAAGTGGCCACCTAAAATGAGGTCCCCTGACGCTACCCGGAACCCTAAAAGATGGTGTGGGTTCCACAACGATCACGGCCATACCACGGAGGATTGTGTAGCCTTAAGATTGGAAGTAGCCGAGCTTCTCAAGAAGGGTTACCTAAGGGAATTCCTCTCGGATAAGGCCAAGGATCTCCTTAACAGAGAGGGCCCCGCTCTCCCCAATGAAGCGGTCCCTGCGCTACCTCCACCACAAGAACGAATGATCCACGTCATCTCCGGAGGATCAGAAGTAAGCGGGATCAGCAGCGCCACAGCCAAACGAAGTACTCGCAATGCTAGGAACAGTCAAGAGACCGAGACTCCCAAGCGCCCACTCTTGGGAACGGATGAAATCAGCTTTACTACGAGGGAGCAGGAACAAGTCCCTGCTCCCCATCACGACGCCCTCGTTATCTCGCTTGTTATAGCCAACTGCCTGGTTAAACGAATATTGGTGGACAATGGCAGCTCCAGCAACATTATCTTCCACTCGGCCTATATGGATTTAGGGCTAGACCCTAAAACATTAACCAGGAAAGCGGTCCCGCTCGTGGGATTTAGCGGAGAGGTGAAGCAAACCGAGGGAGAAGTCCTTCTCCCAGTCTACACCGAGGGAATAAACCAAACCACCAAGTTCTTGGTCGTCGACTGTCCGTCGTCTTACAATGTAATACTAGGGAGGCCCTGGATCCACGACATGGGAGCCGTACCATCAACCCTCCACCAATTGGTAAAATTTCCTACCCCCTGGGGCGTGAAGGTCATTAGAGGGGATCAAGAAAATTCTAGGTCCTGCTATCAAACCACCCTGAAGGGAAGGACCCAAGCTTTATAGCAATTACAGAAGCAGCCTGTCGTTCCTCATGCCGAAGAACCCGAGGTTGAAGACATGGACGAAGTCCCCCTGATAGAAGGAAACCCGGAGCGGAACCTCAAGATAGGCTCCAAGCTGCCTAAGGATCTGAGACGGAGACTGATTCGATTTCCTAAGATCTAACTCCGATTGCTTCGCATGGTCCCACGAAGACATGCCCAGAATCGACCCCAGCATCATCATGCATCAGCTCCAAGTGAATCCCGAGCATCCTCCTGTTAGACAAAAAAGAAGGAAGTTCGCTCCCGAAAGGGATGAAATCATTAACGAAGAGGTCAAGAACCTTCTCGACGCAGGGTTCATAAGAGAAGTGCAATATCCCGACTGGCTCGCCAATGTGGTGGTTGTGAAAAAGAAAAATGAAAAATGGAGGGTCTGCATCGATTTCACGGACCTCAACAAGTCCTGCCCAAAGGATCCATTCCCCTTGCCTCATATAGACAAGCTAGTGGATGCCACCGCTGGGCACCAACTAATGAGCTTCATGGACGCCTTCTCGGGATACATCCAAATCCTGATGCATCCCGACGACCAAGAAAAGACGTCCTTTATGACTTCTAGAGGCATCTACTGCTACAAGGTCATGCCGTTTGGTCTGAAGAATGCTGGATCCACCTAGTCAGAGGTTGGTCAACACGATGTTTGCCGATCAGATAGGCCAAACCATGGAAGTCTACATCGACGACATGCTGGTAAAATCTCTTGACTCGGAGGATCATATCTCACATCTCCAGCAAGCATTCACCACCCTGAGGAAATACAATATGAAGCTCAACCCCTCTAAATGTTCCTTTGGAGTAAGCTCCGGGAAATTCATGGCGATTCCAGGCGATTCCTCCCCCACGGAACGTCAAAGAAATTCAAAAACTTACGGGAAGAATGGCAGCCCTCAGCAGATTCATCTCCAGGCTTTCTGACAAGTCCCATGCCTTTTTCGAAACACTAAAGAACCCTAAGGACTTTCAATGGACAGAGAAGTGCGAAACCGCACTGTCCGACCTCAAGGCCTATCTCACTACTCCACCACTCCTGTCTAAACCTCTAGAAGGAGAAACCCTACTGCTTTACCTCGCCGTGTCCGAACACGCAGTTAGCTGCAGTCCTCGTAAGGGAGGAGGAAAGAAGGCAGCATCCCATATACTACGTCAGCAAATCCATGCTCGACGCAGAAACTCGCTACAACCAACTAGAGAAACTAGCCCTCGCCCTAGTAGTCGCGGCCCGAAAATTACGTCCCTATTTCCAGTCCCACCAAGTCGTAGTAGTCACCTCCTTCCCCATCAAAGCAGTCCTTCATAAACCCGAGGTATCAGGACGATTGGCGAAATGGGCTGTAGAATTGGGAGAATACGACGTGATCTTCAGCCCAGCCGCCGCTATCAAGTCCCAAGTCCTAGCTGATTTCGTGGCTGAGTTCTCTCCCTCTACGCTTCCAGACCCAGATCTAGAAACTACGCTTCAGGGAAAAGAAGCGGAAGAAGGTCGATGGACCCTGCACGTGGATGGCTCCAGCAATATAAGAGGCGCAGGGGTAGGACTGGTCCTGACCTCCCCTACGGGAGAATCGGCCTCAAGGGCTGTACGCTGTAACTTCAAAGCAACGAACAACGAGGCAGAATACGAAGCTTTAATAGCAGGCCTAGAACTAGCCAAGGAAATGGGAGTAAAAGACATCCAGATTTTCAGTGATTCGCAGCTCATCATCAGTCAAGCTCAAGGGGATTATCAAGCCAAGGACCCTAGCATGATCAGGTATCTATCTGTGGCCAAACGTCTCCTAGACCAATTCGCAAGCTATAAGCTTACCCAAATACATAGGGAACAGAACTCCCAAGCCGATGCTCTAGCAAACCTGGGTTCCGCATTAGAAACCAAGGAACATATGAGTATTTCGTTGTTGGTCCTGCAATGGCCAGCAACCCAGAAAGAGGTTGAGCCGGAAGAAGTGACGGTAGTAGACGAAGGAGAAACCTGGATGACCCCTATCACCGACTACCTAAGAGACGACGTCCTACCCAAAAACCGAGAGGAGAGCCGGAAGATCAAGAGACAAGCGGCCAAATACTGCATTTCGGAGGGAAAACTATATAGAAGGTCCTTCTCAGGACCCTACCTACCATGTCTATTCCCTAGAGAAGCCACACGAATATTAGAGGAACTCCACGATGGGGAATGTGGTTCACACTCCAGCAGACGGAGCCTGGTTCTCAGGGCGAGAAGGGCTGGTGATTACTGGACAACCATGGCGAAGGACTCCCTCAAACAGGCCAAAACCTGCAGCCAATGCCAGAAGCACGCCCCAATTTCTAACTTACCACCAGAGAACCTGAAGTCCTTAAGTTCCCCATGGCCCTTCCGTAAATGGGGCATGGACATTGTGGGGAAATTCCCAATGGCGCCGGGGCAGAAGGTCTTCCTCTTAGTAATGACCGGTTACTTCACGAAGTGGGTAGAAGCCAAAGCCTTAGCAAAAATCACGGACCTCCAGATCAGGAAATTCATCTGGACAAACATAATAACCCGCTTCGGAGCACCTCAGGAAATTGTCACAGACAATGGACCCCAATTCACCAGCAGCGACTTCCAGGACTTCTGCAAAGATTGGGATATCAAACTCTCGTATTCAGCACCAAGGCACCCGCAATCAAACGGACAAGCATAGTCAACCAACAAAACGGTGGTGAACATGCTCAAGAAGCGCTTGGAAAAGGCTCACGGGCGATGGGCAGAAGAGTTACACGGAGTCCTTTGGGCCTACCGGACGACCCCAAAGACAGCTACCCACGAAACCCCTTTCTCACTCGTCTACGGCACCGAGTCAGCAATACCAACCGAGGTACATGTCAAGACCACGATCTCCAACATCCTAACCCCCAAGGAAAATGACGAGCTGATGTACCTAAGCCTAGACCTCCTAGACGAAAAAGGGAAGCAGCCCGCCTAAGGAATGCGTCGTACCAAATAAAGGTAGCCAAGAGTTACAACAAGAAGGTGAGATCCAGAACCTTCCAAGAAGGGGACTGGGTCCTAAGGCGAGTCTGTAACCATACAAAAGACAAATCAGCCGGAAAACTCGCCCCCGGATGGGAGGGGCCCTATCAGGTAATAGGGGTGCAAAGGGGCAGGAGCCTACAAGCTGCAAGACAGCACATGCAAGGTACAACCCAACTGCTGGAACGCCTTGCACCTCAAATTCTATCATTTCTAAAGGCAAGATCTTCGGGTCGAGCTCTATATATACTATTATATATTTAAGTATTTTGGTTTTCCTACTCCTATGTATAACGAGAACGTCCTCGGACTAGGCTTATAAAATACATTTGGTTTCGAATAAAGGGAGTTAAGGAAACACCAATATACTTAAAGGGGCATATTAGCTGGATCAGGGACCTTCGGGACCTCAGATCTTAGCTAGCCCCCTAGCTGGTGAGGCTACTCACCATAGGTACAGACAGATATGGAAGGGGTCTGATCAGCCCTGAGCCGATGTCTGTGCGATAGGGCCCCGCGTAAAGGCCTATAGCCAAGAGTTATGCGGGGACCACGTACTAGTGCCATTCAAACCCTCGTAAAATACGCTGTAAGCTAAACGCACGCTGGGGGCATGACGTACACAGCCAAGTACTGTAATCAGATTCTGGCGGCTGATATGCAGGGAGCAAAGTGCAAATAACCGGTTAAGCACAAACAATTTAATACCTATCCAGACGTGGAAGGTAGTGTGTCTGGGTTGACAGAACCTTGCGGGGGGACCCACCCCAGACCACAATAAGTCTGAGAGTGACCTTTCTGTAGAAAGGTAGAGTGCAGCATTGAGAATTTCGAGAATGGCCTATGCCCACGGGTAGCACAGTGCGAATTCTCAATTTAGATCGAGAGTGGCTCGCCTCCGGGCAGCAGAGAGCGATCAAAAAGACTCCCCAAAAGCATAAAAGTCCAGAGACCTTCGGGTCCAAAGACCTTTGGGTCCAAAGAACTTCGGGTCCGAAGACCTTCGGGTCCGAAGACCTTCGGGTCCGAAGACCTTCGGGTCCGAAGACCTTCGGGTCCGAAGACCTTCGGGTCCGAAGACCTTCGGGTCCGAAGACCTTCGGGTCCGAAGACCTTCGGGTCCGAAGACCTTCGGGTCCGAAGACCTTCGGGTCCGAAGACCTTCGGGTCCGAAGACCTTCGGGTCCGAAGACCTTCGGGTCCGAAGACCTTCGGGTCCGAAGACCTTCGGGTCCGAAGACCTTCGGGTCCGAAGACCTTCGGGTCCGAAGACCTTCGGGTCCGAAGACCTTCGGGTCCGAAGACCTTCGGGTCCGAAGACCTTCGGGTCCGAAGACCTTCGGGTCCGAAGACCTTCGGGTCCAGACCTTCGGGTCCAAGGGTCCAAAGACCTTCGGGTCCAAAGACCTTCGGGTCCAAAGACCTTCGGGTCCCAAAGACCTTCGGGTCCAAAGACCTTCGGGTCCAAAGACCTTCGGGTCCAAAGACCTTCGGGTCCAAAGACCTTCGGGTCCAAAGACCTTCGTGTCCAAAGACCCTCGGGTCCAAATACCCTCGGGTCCAAAGACCTTCGGGTCCAAAGACCTTCGGGTCCAAAGACCCAAGGGTCCCAAGAACCTCAAGGTTCCGAAGATCTTCGCGTCCAAAGAACCTCAAGGTTCCAAAGACCCAAGGGTCCCAAGAACCTCAAGGTTCCAAAGACCTTCGGGTCCAAAGACCTTCGGGTCCAAAGACCTTCGGGTCCAAAGACCTTCGGGTCCAAAGACCTTCGGGTCCAAAGACCTTAGGGTCCAAAAACACTCTAGGTTCCAAAGACCTAAGGGTCCGAAGAACCTCTAGGTTCCAAAGACCTTCGGGTCCAAAGACCTAAGGGTCCGAAGAACCTCTAGGTTCCAAAGACCTAAGGGTCCGAAGAACCTCTAGGTTCCAAAGACCCAAGGGTCCCAAAAACCTCAAGGTTCCGAAGATCTTCGGGTCCAAAGAACCTCAAGGTTCCAAAGACCCAAGGGTCCCAAGAACCTCAAGGTTCCGAAGGCCTAAGGGCCCAAAGAACCCCAAGGTTCTCAAGATCCAAGGATCCAAAGAACCTCAAGGTTCCCAAGACCCAAGGATCCAAAGAACCTCAAGGTTCCCAGGACCTAAGGATCCGAATAACCTCTAGGTTCCCAAGACCTAAGGGTCCGAAGAACCTCAAGGTTCCTAAGACCTAAGGGTCCGGAAAGCCAAAAAACTCCTACTCCTCCAAGATTTAATGGGTAAGGCCTCAGGGCCCAAATAAAGAAACTCAAAGGGCCTAGACCTTGAAAATTTCCAAGTTCGAAGCAACAAGAACCTAAGGGTTCAAATCAGATCGGAACCCATCAGTTTCCGACAACGATTCTCCGCAAGGATTGATCTCCCCCGGAGTCATCTAACCAAGTGACTGGAGGTCAAAACCATAAAGCAGTGCAAGGATCAAAGAAAGGACGGAGTAAAAGCAAAAACCAGTAGATATTATTAATCCTTATTCGGAGGGGAGAAAGCTACAAAAAATCCAAAAACGACAACATAAAGCAAGAAAAAGCATTGAAGAAATATTCAAAGATTCGGCTCCCGGCGAGAAAAAAGGAAAACACCATGACCACCTTCACCGGTCCCCGAACTTCGGATTGGACCTCCAACAGGCCCCCATCGGCCGGATCCCCCGAACAGCTCATGCTGACCAGCACTCCTCATCGACCACTCTCTAACAAGATCCTGACGAGCATACTCTCGAGCCCTCTGCACGATAAGAGCCTGGTTGGAAATCACTTCCCGAAGCTGCCTCCGGAGGAAAAGAATCTCTTCATGAAGAGGAACACGCCGACCTAAACTGGGGAAGCGATCCCTGCCAACATCCCTCGGAGCCAAAGAAGCCACCACCGGAGGGACGGAAGGAAACGAGTTACGAGATCTCCTCCTTTGGTGCCGAGTTCTACAGTATTCCTCGTACACTGACAATATCGAAGCCGTAGGGATCCCACCTGGAAAACAAAGACTCCATCAAACTACGGCTAAAACGAAAGAACCAAGTAAGAGAAATTCCATTACCCCAAATACGGCTATGACGCAGCGATATCGGATGCATCAAAAACAGAATCCAGCGAAAGCGCCTAGGAATACCTCGGGCCAACTTCACCAAAGTCTCACCAGCCTGGATAACCGGTCGGGTCACCTCTGCAAGAAGAAAAATCCGACATAATTCAGCAAACACAATACCCGTGTCCAAGGAAACAGAAGCAACTTACCCACTGAACGCCAAAAACATGGATATCCAGGAACACCTTCGACCTTCATAAACACATATCTCCTGTCCCAGGAATCGTTTGAAGGAAAGCTACCCCTAAGACCTCGAGGGGGTTCATCCACCAAAGGTTCACCATCTCGGGACCATATTTGGTAAAAGCCCCCCTTACTTGGCAAGGGAACAAAGGAGTAAGAATACATGACTTCAGACAACCCGAAAGGAATACTGTGGAGCTCTCCCAACACCTGGATAGCCATCAGAGTACGCCATGTAGCAGGCGTAAACTGCGAAGGGGAACATCCAAAGTACGACGCCACCTCCGCGATTAAAGAAGGAATCCCTCCTCTAAAGCCGGCCTCCAAATAAGCCTCAAAAATCGCTATCTCGCCCCTTCCTCCATCAGGAGCTCGCTCGAACTCTCCCGCACACCTGATCCCCATCGTATCAGGCAAGGAATACCTACGGCGGATCCCCGCCAGATCACCTTCCTTAATGTCAGACCTCGGGCCATCTTCGTCTTCACTTGAAGCATCGAAAGAACAGAAACGACAAGGGCGAACAAGGGCCACAGGAACTCTTTCATCCTCGGTCCCCGAAACCACGCTAGGTGTTAGAATGGGGGAATCAAAAAGGATCACCAAACAAGCGACGGGGTCTGACACGTCCGCCAACACCGGGGGTAGGGAACGATTTCATGAAGATCGGAGTGTTCGACATCTACTTCCAATAAGAAGGACAGGGGAAAACCTAAATTTGTGTTGTCCAAAGGCATCGAAACATCCGATTTTATACCTGGAACGACTTTCCATTTTTGGCGAAGGGAAGGAAAGAAAGAAAGAAGAAAGACAAAAGAATTTGGAAGATACTCGCGATTCTCGGCAAATTTCCAAAATTACCTCCAAAATACTTCGCCGACCTAGCGTCATCACAAGCGGGCCGCGATCCTTATTTCCCCTGAGGCCCATTCCAACTAAGCGATCATGTTCCAAAATAACTCTTCATATTGCCTAGACTCAAAACCCTTCTCCTGCTGGAAGAAATGGCATCAAGACTCGAGGCTACATATTATCCCTTGATCCCTACGAAGCAATCAAGGAATAAGGGGCAAACTGTTGGGGAAAAATATTCAAGGCTAGAGTTTTCTCCAGCCTTCGAAGGGGCTTCGACTTCCGGGCCCTCGTTTGGAAAGGACCTAGGGTCCCTCCTCAACTTAAAGAACCCATCTCCACCAGGTGGCACCAGGGCCCGACCTCCATCTGACAAGTACCCCGGGTCCAGTCCCTGTATCGAAAAACCAAGGTCCAGCCCTTGCCGTAAGGACCAAGGAACCAATCCTCCGCATGAATATGGAAGTTTCCCAAATCAAGGGGAAACTAATATATTCCCAATATTACCAAAGCCGCCCAAGATTGACCGACTTACATCAACTATAAAAGGGGAACCCAAACCATAGAACAAGGGATCGACATTTTTGGGGCTTAGAGATTATAGAGTTAGGCTAGAAAACTAGGGTTCATACACCCAATACGTTATAACGCCAAACACACTCAATAATACATCTCTTTGCCTCGATTTCTATTCTCTAAACACATACATAAACATAAAACTTGATAGTCTTCCAGTGTTCCGTAGTACTAAAACGACCCTACACAAAAATATCACAACACCTATGATATTAATTAAACTTCAGGGTGATTCTAAACTGATTAATTAGTCAGGATAAAGCTTCTTATATCCGGATTCATTCAGGTTTGATGAGAAACTTGAAGAAACTGCCATATCTACAAACAGGGTAAACTGGAATCATTTGTGTCCAAAGTGGGATAACTTCTTAATCCTAGCTCCTATGATATTGATTCAACTTCAGGGTGATTCTAAACTGATTAATGAGTCAGGATAAAGCTTCTTATATGCGGATTTTCAGGCTTGATCAGAATCTTGAAGAAACTGCCATATCTACAAACAGGGTAAACTGGAATCATTTGGGTCCAAAGTGGGATAACTTCTTAATCCTAGCTCCTATGATATTGATTCAACTTCAGGGTGATTCTAAACTGATTAATGAGTCAGGATAAAGATTCTTATATCCGGATTCATTCAGGTTTGATTAGAATCTTGAAGAAACTGCCATATCTACAAACAGGGTAAACTGGAATCATTTGGGTCCAAAGTGGGATAACTTATTAATCCTAGCTCCTATGATATTGATTCAACTTCAGGGTGATTCTAAACAGATTAATGAGTCAGGATAAAGCTTCTTATATCTGGATACATTCAAGTTTGATTAGAATCTTGAAGAAACTGTCATATCTACAAACCGGGTAAACTGGAATCAGTTTGGTCCAAAGTGGGATAACTTCTTAATCCTAGCTCCTATGATATTGATTCAACTTCAGGGTGATTCTAAACTGATTAATGAGTCAGGATAAAGCTTCTTATATCCGGATTCATTCAGGTTTGATTAGAATCTTGAAGAAACTGCCATATCTACAAACAGGGTAAACTGGAATCATTTGGGTCCAAAGTGGGATAACTTTTAATCCTAGCTCCTATGATATTGATTAAACTTTAGGGTGATTCTAAACTGATTAATGAGTCAGGATAAAGCTTCTTATATCCGGATTCATTCAGGTTTGATTAGAATCTTGAAGAAACTGCCATATCTACAAACAGGGTAAACTGGAATCAGTTGGGTCCAAAGTGGGATAACTTCTTAATCCTAGCTCCTATGATATTGATTCAACTTCAGGGTGATTCTAAACTGATTAATGAGTCAGGATAAAGCTTCTTATATCCGGATTCATTCAGGTTTGATGAGAAACTTGAAGAAACTGCCATATCTACAAACAGGGTAAACTGGAATCATTTGGGTCCAAAGTGGGATAACTTCTTAATCCTAGCTCCTATGATATTGATTCAACTTCAGGGTGATTCTAAACTGATTAATGAGTCAGGATAAAGCTTCTTATATCCGGATTTATTCAGGCTTGATAGAATCTTGAAGAAACTGCCATATCTACAAACAGGGTAAACTGGAATCATTTGGGTCCAAAGTGGGATAACTTCTTAATCCTAGCTCCTATGATATTGATTCAACTTCAGGGTGATTCTAAACTGATTAATGAGTCAGGATAAAGCTTCTTATATCCGGATTCATTCAGGTTTGATTAGAATCTTGAAGAAACTGCCATATCTACAAACAGGGTAAACTGGAATCATTTGGGTCCAAAGTGGGATAACTTCTTAATCCTAGCTCCTATGATATTGATTCAACTTCAGGGTGATTCTAAGCTGATTAATGAGTCAGGATAAAGCTTCTTATATCCGGATTCATTCAGGTTTGATCAGAAACTTGAAGAAACTGCCATATCTACAAACAGGGTAAACTGGAATCAGTTGGGTCCAAAGTGGGATAACTTCTTAATCCTAGCTCCTATGATATTGATTCAACTTCAGGGTGATTCTAAACTGATTAATGAGTCAGGATAAAGCTTCTTATATCCGGATTCATTCAGGTTTGATTAGAAACTTGAAGAAACTGCCATATCTACAAACAGGGTAAACTGGAATCAGTTGGGTCCAAAGTGGGATAACTTCTTAATCCTAGCTCCTATGATATTGATTCAACTTCAGGGTGATTCTAAACTGATTAATGAGTCAGGATAAAGCTTCTTATATCCGGATTCATTCAGGTTTGATGAGAAACTTGAAGAAACTGCCATATCTACAAACAGGGTAAACTGGAATCATTGGGTCCAAAGTGGGATAACTTCTTAATCCTAGCTCCTATGATATTGATTCAACTTCAGGGTGATTCTAAACTGATTAATGAGTCAGGATAAAGCTTCTTATATCCGGATTCATTCAGGTTGAATAGAATCTTGAAGAAACTGCCATATCTACAAACAGGGTAAACTGGAATCATTTGGGTCCAAAGTGGGATAACTTCTTAATCCTAGCTCCTATGATATTGATTCAACTTCAGGGTGATTCTAAACTGATTAATGAGTCAGGATAAAGCTTCTTATATCCGGATTCATTCAGGTTTGATTAGAATCTTGAAGAAACTGCCATATCTACAAACAGGGTAAACTGGAATCATTTGGGTCCAAAGTGGGATAACTTCTTAATCCTAGCTCCTATGATATTGATTCAACTTCAGGGTGATTCTAAACTGATTAATGAGTCAGGATAAAGCTTCTTATATCCGGATTCATTCAGGTTTGATTAGAATCTTGAAGAAACTGCCATATCTACAAACCGGGTAAACTGGAATCATTTGGTCCAAAGTGGGATAACTTCTTAATCCTAGCTCCTATGATATTGATTCAACTTCAGGGTGATTCTAAACTGATTAATGAGTCAGGATAAAGCTTCTTATATCCGGATTCATTCAGGTTTGATTAGAATCTTGAAGAAACTGCCATATCTACAAACAGGGTAAACTGGAATCATTTGGGTCCAAAGTGGGATAACTTCTTAATCCTAGCTCCTATGATATTGATTCAACTTCAGGGTGATTCTAAACTGATTAATGAGTCAGGATAAAGCTTCTTATATCCGGATTCATTCAGGTTTGATGAGAAACTTGAAGAAACTGCCATATCTACAAACAGGGTAAACTGGAATCATTTGGGTCCAAAGTGGGATAACTTCTTAATCCTAGCTCCTATGATATTGATTCAACTTCAGGGTGATTCTAAACTGATTAATGAGTCAGGATAAAGCTTCTTATATCGGATTCATTCAGGTTTGATCAGAAACTTGAAGAAACTGCCATATCTACAAACAGGGTAAACTGGAATCATTTGGGTCCAAAGTGGGATAACTTCTTAATCCTAGCTCCTATGATATTGATTCAACTTCAGGGTGATTCTAAACTGATTAATGAGTCAGGATAAAGCTTCTTATATCCGGATTCATTCAGGTTTGATCAGAAACTTGAAGAAACTGCCATATCTACAAACAGGGTAAACTGGAATCATTTGGGTCCAAAGTGGGATAACTTCTTAATCCTAGCTCCTATGATATTGATTCAACTTCAGGGTGATTCTAAACTGATTAATGAGTCAGGATAAAGCTTCTTATATCCGGATTCATTCAGGTTTGATCAGAAACTTGAAGAAACTGCCATATCTACAAACAGGGTAAACTGGAATCATTTGGGTCCAAAGTGGGATAACTTCTTAATCCTAGCTCCTATGATATTGATTCAACTTCAGGGTGATTCTAAACTGATTAATGAGTCAGGATAAAGCTTCTTATATCCGGATTCATTCAGGTTTGATTAGAATCTTGAAGAAACTGCCATATCTACAAACAGGGTAAACTGGAATCATTTGGGTCCAAAGTGGGATAACTTCTTAATCCTAGCTCCTATGATATTGATTCAACTTCAGGGTGATTCTAAACTGATTAATGAGTCAGGATAAAGCTTCTTATATCCGGATTCATTCAGGTTTGATCAGAAACTTGAAGAAACTGCCATATCTACAAACAGGGTAAACTGGAATCATTTGGGTCCAAAGTGGGATAACTTCTTAATCCTAGCTCCTATGATATTGATTCAACTTCAGGGTGATTCTAAACTGATTAATGAGTCAGGATAAAGCTTCTTATATCCGGATTCATTCAGGTTTGATTAGAAACTTGAAGAAACTGCCATATCTACAAACAGGGTAAACTGGAATCATTTGGGTCCAAAGTGGGATAACTTCTTAATCCTAGCTCCTATGATATTGATTCAACTTCAGGGTGATTCTAAACTGATTAATGAGTCAGGATAAAGCTTCTTATATCCGGATTCATTCAGGTTTGATCAGAAACTTGAAGAAAGAGTAAAACTGGAATCATTGGGTCCAAAGTGGGATAACTTCTTAATCCTAGCTCCTATGATATTGATTCAACTTCAGGGTGATTCTAAACTGATTAATGAGTCAGGATAAAGCTTCTTATATCCGGATTCATTCAGGTTTGATCAGAAACTTGAAGAAACTGCCATATCTACAAACAGGGTAAACTGGAATCATTTGGGTCCAAAGTGACTCAACTTCAGGGTGATTCTAAACTGATTAATGAGTCAGGATAAAGCTTCTTATATCCGGATTCATTCAGGTTTGATCAGAAACTTGAAGAAACTGCCATATCTACAAACAGGGTAAACTGGAATCATTTGGGTCCAAAGTGGGATAACTTCTTAATCCTAGCTCCTATGATATTGATTCAACTTCAGGGTGATTCTAAACTGATTAATGAGTCAGGATAAAGCTTCTTATATCCGGATTCATTCAGGTTTGATCAGAAACTTGAAGAAACTGCCATATCTACAAACAGGGTAAACTGGAATCATTTGGGTCCAAAGTGGGATAACTTCTTAATCCTAGCTCCTATGATATTGATTCAACTTCAGGGTGATTCTAAACTGATTAATGAGTCAGGATAAAGCTTCTTATATCCGGATTCATTCAGGTTTGATTAGAAACTTGAAGAAACTGCCATATCTACAAACAGGGTAAACTGGAATCATTTGGGTCCAAAGTGGGATAACTTCTTAATCCTAGCTCCTATGATATTGATTCAACTTCAGGGTGATTCTAAACTGATTAATGAGTCAGGATAAAGCTTCTTATATCCGGATTCATTCAGGTTTGATTAGAATCTTGAAGAAACTGCCATATCTACAAACAGGGTAAACTGGAATCATTTGGGTCCAAAGTGGGATAACTTCTTAATCCTAGCTCCTATGATATTGATTCAACTTCAGGGTGATTCTAAACTGATTAATGAGTCAGGATAAAGCTTCTTATATCCGGATTCATTCAGGTTTGATCAGAAACTTGAAGAAACTGCCATATCTACAAAAAGGGTAAACTGGAATCATTTGGGTCCAAAGTGGGATAACTTCTTAATCCTAGCTCCTATGATATTGATTCAACTTCAGGGTGATTCTAAACTGATTAATGAGTCAGGATAAAGCTTCTTATATCCGGATTCATTCAGGTTTGATCAGAAACTTGAAGAAACTGCCATATCTACAAACAGGGTAAACTGGAATCATTTGGGTCCAAAGTGGGATAACTTCTTAATCCTAGCTCCTATGATATTGATTCAACTTCAGGGTGATTCTAAACTGATTAATGAGTCAGGATAAAGCTTCTTATATCCGGATTCATTCAGGTTTGATTAGAAACTTGAAGAAACTGCCATATCTACAAACAGGGTAAACTGGAATCATTTGGGTCCAAAGTGGGATAACTTCTTAATCCTAGCTCCTATGATATTGATTCAACTTCAGGGTGATTCTAAACTGATTAATGAGTCAGGATAAAGCTTCTTATATCCGGATTCATTCAGGTTTGATCAGAAACTTGAAGAAACTGCCATATCTACAAACAGGGTAAACTGGAATCATTTGGGTCCAAAGTGGGATAACTTCTTAATCCTAGCTCCTATGATATTGATTCAACTTCAGGGTGATTCTAAACTGATTAATGAGTCAGGATAAAGCTTCTTATATCCGGATTCATTCAGGTTTGATTAGAAACTTGAAGAAACTGCCATATCTACAAACAGGGTAAACTGGAATCATTTGGGTCCAAAGTGGGATAACTTCTTAATCCTAGCTCCTATGATATTGATTCAACTTCAGGGTGATTCTAAACTGATTAATGAGTCAGGATAAAGCTTCTTATATCCGGATTCATTCAGGTTTGATCAGAAACTTGAAGAAACTGCATATCTACAAACAGGGTAAACTGGAATCATTTGGGTCCAAAGTGGGATAACTTCTTAATCCTAGCTCCTATGATATTGATTCAACTTCAGGGTGATTCTAAACTGATTAATGAGTCAGGATAAAGCTTCTTATATCCGGATTCATTCAGGTTTGATTAGAATCTTGAAGAAACTGCCATATCTACAAACGGGTAAACTGGAATCATTTGGGTCCAAAGTGGGATAACTTCTTAATCCTAGCTCCTATGATATTGATTCAACTTCAGGGTGATTCTAAACTGATTAATGAGTCAGGATAAAGCTTCTTATATCCGGATTCATTCAGGTTTGATCAGAAACTTGAAGAAACTGCCATATCTACAAACAGGGTAAACTGGAATCATTTGGGTCCAAAGTGGGATAACTTCTTAATCCTAGCTCCTATGATATTGATTCAACTTCAGGGTGATTCTAAACTGATTAATGAGTCAGGATAAAGCTTCTTATATCCGGATTCATTCAGGTTTGATCAGAAACTTGAAGAAACTGCCATATCTACAAACAGGGTAAACTGGAATCATTTGGGTCCAAAGTGGGATAACTTCTTAATCCTAGCTCCTATGATATTGATTCAACTTCAGGGTGATTCTAAACTGATTAATGAGTCAGGATAAAGCTTCTTATATCCGGATTCATTCAGGTTTGATCAGAAACTTGAAGAAACTGCCATATCTACAAACAGGGTAAACTGGAATCATTTGGGTCCAAAGTGGGATAACTTCTTAATCCTAGCTCCTATGATATTGATTCAACTTCAGGGTGATTCTAAACTGATTAATGAGTCAGGATAAAGCTTCTTATATCCGGATTCATTCAGGTTTGATTAGAAACTTGAAGAAACTGCCATATCTACAAACAGGGTAAACTGGAATCATTTGGGTCCAAAGTGGGATAACTTCTTAATCCTAGCTCCTATGATATTGATTCAACTTCAGGGTGATTCTAAACTGATTAATGAGTCAGGATAAAGCTTCTTATATCCGGATTCATTCAGGTTTGATTAGAAACTTGAAGAAACTGCCATATCTACAAACGGGTAAACTGGAATCATTTGGGTCCAAAGTGGGATAACTTCTTAATCCTAGCTCCTATGATATTGATTCAACTTCAGGGTGATTCTAAACTGATTAATGAGTCAGGATAAAGCTTCTTATATCCGGATTCATTCAGGTTTGATTAGAATCTTGAAGAAACTGCCATATCTACAAACAGGGTAAACTGGAATCATTTGGGTCCAAAGTGGGATAACTTCTTAATCCTAGCTCCTATGATATTGATTCAACTTCAGGGTGATTCTAAACTGATTAATGAGTCAGGATAAAGCTTCTTATATCCGGATTCATTCAGGTTTGATCAGAAACTTGAAGAAACTGCCATATCTACAAACAGGGTAAACTGGAATCATTTGGGTCCAAAGTGGGATAACTTCTTAATCCTAGCTCCTATGATATTGATTCAACTTCAGGGTGATTCTAAACTGATTAATGAGTCAGGATAAAGCTTCTTATATCCGGATTCATTCAGGTTTGATCAGAAACTTGAAGAAACTGCCATATCTACAAACAGGGTAAACTGGAATCATTTGGGTCCAAAGTGATCAACTTCAGGGTGATTCTAAACTGATTAATGAGTCAGGATAAAGCTTCTTATATCCGGATTCATTCAGGTTTGATTAGAAACTTGAAGAAACTGCCATATCTACAAACAGGGTAAACTGGAATCATTTGGGTCCAAAGTGGGATAACTTCTTAATCCTAGCTCCTATGATATTGATTCAACTTCAGGGTGATTCTAAACTGATTAATGAGTCAGGATAAAGCTTCTTATATCCGGATTCATTCAGGTTTGATCAGAAACTTGAAGAAACTGCCATATCTACAAACAGGGTAAACTGGAATCATTTGGGTCCAAAGTGGGATAACTTCTTAATCCTAGCTCCTATGATATTGATTCAACTTCAGGGTGATTCTAAACTGATTAATGAGTCAGGATAAAGCTTCTTATATCCGGATTCATTCAGGTTTGATTAGAAACTTGAAGAAACTGCCATATCTACAAACAGGGTAAACTGGAATCATTTGGGTCCAAAGTGGGATAACTTCTTAATCCTAGCTCCTATGATATTGATTCAACTTCAGGGTGATTCTAAACTGATTAATGAGTCAGGATAAAGCTTCTTATATCCGGATTCATTCAGGTTTGATTAGAAACTTGAAGAAACTGCCATATCTACAAACAGGGTAAACTGGAATCATTTGGGTCCAAAGTGGGATAACTTCTTAATCCTAGCTCCTATGATATTGATTCAACTTCAGGGTGATTCTAAACTGATTAATGAGTCAGGATAAAGCTTCTTATATCCGGATTCATTCAGGTTTGATCAGAAACTTGAAGAAACTGCCATATCTACAAACAGGGTAAACTGGAATCATTTGGGTCCAAAGTGGGATAACTTCTTAATCCTAGCTCCTATGATATTGATTCAACTTCAGGGTGATTCTAAACTGATTAATGAGTCAGGATAAAGCTTCTTATATCCGGATTCATTCAGGTTTGATAGAAACTTGAAGAAACTGCCATATCTACAAACAGGGTAAACTGGAATCATTTGGGTCCAAAGTGGGATAACTTCTTAATCCTAGCTCCTATGATATTGATTCAACTTCAGGGTGATTCTAAACTGATTAATGAGTCAGGATAAAGCTTCTTATATCCGGATTCATTCAGGTTTGATTAGAAACTTGAAGAAACTGCCATATCTACAAACAGGGTAAACTGGAATCATTTGGGTCCAAAGTGGGATAACTTCTTAATCCTAGCTCCTATGATATTGATTCAACTTCAGGGTGATTCTAAACTGATTAATGAGTCAGGATAAAGCTTCTTATATCCGGATTCATTCAGGTTTGATCAGAAACTTGAAGAAACTGCCATATCTACAAACAGGGTAAACTGGAATCATTTGGGTCCAAAGTGGGATAACTTCTTAATCCTAGCTCCTATGATATTGATTCAACTTCAGGGTGATTCTAAACTGATTAATGAGTCAGGATAAAGCTTCTTATATCCGGATTCATTCAGGTTTGATTAGAAACTTGAAGAAACTGCCATATCTACAAACAGGGTAAACTGGAATCATTTGGGTCCAAAGTGGGATAACTTCTTAATCCTAGCTCCTATGATATTGATTCAACTTCAGGGTGATTCTAAACTGATTAATGAGTCAGGATAAAGCTTCTTATATCCGGATTCATTCAGGTTTGATCAGAAACTTGAAGAAACTGCCATATCTACAAACAGGGTAAACTGGAATCATTTGGGTCCAAAGTGGGATAACTTCTTAATCCTAGCTCCTATGATATTGATTCAACTTCAGGGTGATTCTAAACTGATTAATGAGTCAGGATAAAGCTTCTTATATCCGGATTCATTCAGGTTTGATTAGAAACTTGAAGAAACTGCCATATCTACAAACGGGTAAACTGGAATCATTTGGGTCCAAAGTGGGATAACTTCTTAATCCTAGCTCCTATGATATTGATTCAACTTCAGGGTGATTCTAAACTGATTAATGAGTCAGGATAAAGCTTCTTATATCCGGATTCATTCAGGTTTGATCAGAAACTTGAAGAAACTGCCATATCTCATACTACAACAGGGTAAACTGGAATCATTTGGGTCCAAAGTGGGATAACTTCTTAATCCTAGCTCCTATGATATTGATTCAACTTCAGGGTGATTCTAAACTGATTAATGAGTCAGGATAAAGCTTCTTATATCCGGATTCATTCAGGTTTGATCAGAAACTTGAAGAAACTGCCATATCTACAAACAGGGTAAACTGGAATCATTTGGGTCCAAAGTGGGATAACTTCTTAATCCTAGCTCCTATGATATTGATTCAACTTCAGGGTGATTCTAAACTGATTAATGAGTCAGGATAAAGATTATTATATCCGGATTCATTCAGGTTTGATCAGAAACTTGAAGAAACTGACATATCTACCAACATGGTAAAATGGAATCATTTGGGTCCAAAGTGGGATAACTTCTTAATCCTAGCTCCTATGATATTGATTCAACTTCACGGTGATTCTAAACTGATTAATGAGTCAGGATAAAGCTTCTTATATCCGGATTCATTCAGGTTTGATTAGAATCTTGAAGAAACTGCTATCTACAAACAGGGTAAACTTGAATAACTTGGGTCCAAAGTGGGATAACTTCTTAATCCTAGCTCCTATTATATTAATTCAACTTCAGGGTGATTCTAAACTGATTAATGAGTCAGGATAAAGCTTTTTATATCCGTATACATTCAGGTTGATTAGAAGCTTGAAGAAACTGCAATATCTACAAACCGGGTAAACTGGAATAAGTTGGGTCCAAAGTGGGATAACTTCTTAATCCTAGCTCCTATGATATTGATTCAACTTCAGGGTGATTCTAAACTGATTAATGATTCAGGATAAAGCTTCTTATATCCGAATACATTCAGGTTTGATTAGAATCTTGAAGAAACTGCCATATCTACAAACCCGGTAAACTGGAATCACATGGGTCCAAAGTAGGATAACTTCTTAATCCTAGCTCCAATTATATTGATTCAACTTCAGGTTGATTCTAAACTGATTAATGAGTTAGGATAAAGCTTTTTATATCCGGATTCATTCTGGTTTGATCAGAAACTTGAAGAAACTGCCATATCTAGAAAAAGAGTAAACTGGAATCATTCGGGGCCAAAGTGGGATAACTTCTTTATCCTAGATCCTATGATATTGACTCAACTTCAGGGTGATTTTATACTGATTAATGAGTCAGGATAAAGCTTCTTATAACCGGATTCATTCAGGTTTGATCAGAAACTTGAAGAAAATGCCATATCTACAAACCGGATAAACTGGAATCATTTGGGTCCAAAGTGACTCAACTTCAGGGTGATTCTAAACTGATTAATGATTCAGGGTAAAGCTTCTTATATCCGGATACATTCAAGTTTGATTAGAATCTTGAAGAAACTACCATATCTACAACATGGTAAACTGGAATCACTTGGGTTCAAAGTGAGATAACTTCTTAATCAAAGCTCCTATGATATTGATTCAACTTCAGGGTGATTCTAAACTGATTAATGAGTCAGGATAAAGATTATTATATCCAGATACATTCAGGTTTGATTAGAAACTTGAAGAAACTGCCACATCTACAAAGAGGGTAAACTGGAATCATTTGAGTCCAAAGTGGGATAACTTCTTAATCCTAGCTCATATGATATTGATTCAACTTCAGGGTGATTCTAAACTGATTGATTAGTGAGGATAAATATTATTATATCTGGATTTATTCAGGTGTTATTAGAAACTTGAAGAAACTGCTATATCTACAAACAGGGTAAACTGGAATCATTTGCATCCAAAGTGGGATAACTTCTTATTCCTAGCTCCTATGATATTGATTCAACTTCAGGGTGATTCTAAACTGATTAATGATTCAGGGATAAAGCTTCTTATATCCGGATACATTCAAGGTTTGATTAGAATCTTGAAGAAACTGCCATATCTACAAACATGGTAAACTGGAATCACTTGGGTTCAAAGTGAGATAACTTCTTAATCATAGCTCCTATGATATTGATTCAACGTCAGGGTGATTCTAAACTGATTAATGAGTCAGGGATAAAGATTATTATATCCAGGATACATTCAGGTTTGATTAGAAACTTGAAGAAACTGCCACATCTACAAAGAGGGTAAACTGGAATCATTTGAGTCCAAAGTGGGATAACTTCTTAATCCTAGCTCATATGATATTGATTCAACTTCAGGGTGATTCTAAACTGATTGAATGAGTGAGGATAAAGCTTATTATATCCTGGATTTCATTCAGGTGTTGATGAGAAACTTGAAGAAACTGCCTATATCTACAAACAGGGTAAACTGGAATCATTTGCGTCCAAAGTGGGATAACTTCTTAATTCCTAGCTCCTATGATATTGATTCAACTTCAGGGTGATTCTAAACTGATTAATGAGTCAGGATAAAGCTTCTTATATCCGGATACATTCAGGTTTGATTAGAATCTTGAAGAAACTGCCATATCTACAAACCGGGTAAACTGGAATCACATTGGGTCCTAACTGGGATAACTTCTTAATCCTAGCTCCTATGATATTGATTCAACTTCAGGCTGTTTCTAAACTGATTAATGAGTCAGGATAAAGCTTATTATATCCGGAATCATTCAGGTTTGAATAGAATCTTGAAGAAACTGCCATATTTACAAACCTGGTAAACTGGAATCACATGGGTCCAAAGTGGTATAACTTCTTAATCCTAGCTCCTATGATATTGATTAAACTTTAGGGTGATTCTAAACTGATTAATGAGTCAGGATAAAGCTTATTATATCCGGATTCATTCAGGTTTGATGAGAAACTTGAAGAAACTGCCATATCTACAAACAGGGTAAACTGGAATCATTTGTGTCTAAAGTGGGATAACTTCTTAATCCTAGCTCCTATGATATTGATTCAACTTCAGGGTGATTCTAAACTGATTAATGAGTCAGGATAAAACTTCTTATATCCGGATTTATTCAGGCTTGAATAGAATCTTGAAGAAACTGTCATATCTACAAACAGGGTAAACTGGAATCATTTGGGTCCAAAGTGGGATAACTTCTTAATCCTAGCTCCTATGATATTGATTCAACTTCAGGCTGATTCTAAACTTATTAATGAGTCAGGATAAAGCTTCTTATATCCGGATTCATTCAGGTTTGATTAGAATCTTGAAGAAACTGCCATATCTACAAACAGGGTAAACTGGAATCAGTTGGGTCCAAAGTGGGATAACTTATTAATCCTAGCTCCTATGATATTGATTCAACTTCAGGGTGATTCTAAGCAGATTAATGAGTCAGGATAAAGCTTCTTATATCCGGATTCATTCAGGTTTGATCAGAAACTTGAAGAAACTGCCATATCTACAAACAGGGTAAACTGGAATCAGTTGGGTCCAAAGTGGGATAACTTTTTAATCCTAGCTCCTATGATATTAGATTCAACTTCAGGGTGATTCTAAACTGATTAATGAGTCAGGATAAAGCTTCTTATATCCGGAGTACATTCAGGTTTGATTAGAATCTTGAAGAAACTGCCATATCTACAAACCGGGTAAACTGGAATCACATGGGTCCAAAGTGGGATAACTTCTTAATCCTAGCTCCTGTGATACTGATTCAACCTCAGGGTGATTCTAAACTGATTAATGAGTCAGGATAAGGCTTCTTATATCCGGATTCATTCAGGTTTGATCAGAAACATGAAGAAACTGGCATATCTACAAACAGGGTAAACTAGAATCATTAGGGTCCAAAGTGGGATAACTTTTTAATCATAGCTCTTATGATATTGACTCAACTTCAGGGTGATTCTAAACTGATTAATGAGTCAGGATAAAGCTTCTTATATCTGGATACATTCAAGTTTGATTAGAATCTTGAAGAAACTGCCATATCTACAAAACGGGTAAACTGGAATCACATGGGTCCAAAGTGGGATAACTTCTTAATCCTAGCTCCTATGATATTAATTCAACTTCAGGGTGATTCTAAACTGATTAATGAGTCAGGATAATGCTTATTATATCCGCATTCATTCAGGTTTGATCAGAAACTTGAAGAAACTGCCATATCTTTGCCATATCTACAAACAGGGTAAACTAGAATCATTTGGGTCCAAAGTTGGATAACTTCTTAATCCTAGCTCCTATGATATTGATTCAACTTCAGGGTGATTCTAAATTGATTAAATAGTTAGGATAAAGCTTCTTATATCCGGATTCATTCAGGTTTGATCAGAAACTTGAAGAAACTGCCATATCTACAAACAGGGTAAACTGGAATCATTTGGGTCCAAAGTGGGATAACTTCTTAATCCTAGCTCCTATGATATTGATTCAACTTCAGGGTGATTCTAAACTGATTAATGAGTCAGGATAAAGCTTCTTATATCCGGATTCATTCAGGTTTGATTAGAATCTTGAAGAAACTGCCATATCTACAAACAGGGTAAACTGGAATCACTTGGGTCCAAAGTGGGATAACTTCATAATCCTAGCTCCTATTATATTAATTCAACTTCAGGGTGATTCTAAACTGATTAATGAGTCAGGATAAAGCTTCTTATATCCGTATACATTCAGGTTTGATTAGAAGCTTGAAGAAACTGCAATATCTACAAACCGGGTAAACTGGAATAAGTTGGGTTCAAAGTGGGATAACTTCTCAATCCTAGCTCCTATGATATTGATTCAACTTCAGGGTGATTCTAAACTGATTAATGATTCAGGGTAAAGCTTCTTATATCCGGATACATTCAAGTTTGATTAGAATCTTGAAGAAACTGCCATATCTACAACATGGTAAACTGGAATCACTTGGGTTCAAAGTGAGATAACTTCTTAATCATAGCTCCTATGATATTGATTCAACTTCAGGGTGATTCTAAACTGATTAATGAGTCGGGATAAAGATTATTATATCCAGATACATTCAGGTTTGATTAGAAACTTAAAGAAACTGCCACATCTACAAAGAGGGTAAACTGGAATCATTTGAGTCCAAAGTGGGATAACTTCTTAATCCTAGCTCCTATGATATTGATTCAACTTCAGGGTGATTCTAAACTGATTGATTAGTGAGGATAAAGATTATTATATCTGGATTTATTCAGGTGTTATTAGAAACTTGAAGAAACTGCTATATCTACAAACAGGGTAAACTGGAATCATTTGCGTCCAAAGTGGGATAACTTCTTAATCCTAGCTCCTATGATATTGATTCACCTTCAGGGTGATTCTAAACTGATTAATGAGTCATGATATAGCTTCTTATATCCGGATTCATTCAGGTTTGAGTAAAAACTTGAAGAAACTGCCATATCTACAATCATGGTAAACTCGAATCATTTGGGTCCAAAGTAAGATAACTTGTTAATCCTAGCTCCTATGATATTGATTCAACTTCAGGGTGATTGTAAACTAATAAATGAGTCAGGATAAAGCTTCTTATATCCGGATTCATTCAGGTTTGATTAGAATATTGAAGAAACTGCCATATCTACAAACAGGGTAAACTGGAATCAATTGGGTCCAAAGTAGGATAACTTCTTAATCCTAGCTCCTATGATATTGATTCAAATTCAGGGTGATTCTAAACTAATTATGAGTCTGGATAAAGCTTCTTATATCCTTATTCATTCAGGTTTGATTAGAATCTTAAAGAAACTGTCATATCTGCAAACAGGGTAAACTGGAATCATTTGGGTCCAAAGTGGGATAACTTCTGAATCCTAGCTCCAATGATATTTATTCAACTTCAGGGTGATTCTAAACTGATTAATGAGTCAGGACAAAGCTTCTTATATCCGGATACATTCAGGTTTGATTAGAATCTTGAAGAAACTGACATATCTACAAACCAGGTAAACTAGAATTACATGGGTCCAAAGTAGGATAACTTCTTAATCCTAGATCCTATGATATTGATTCAACTTCAGGGTAATTCTAAACTGATTAATGAGTCATGATAAAGCTTCTTATATCCGGATTCATTCAGGTTTGATTAGAAACTTGAAGAAACGGCCATATCTACAAACATGGTAAACTCGAATCATTTGGATCCAAATTAGGATAACTTCTTAATCCTAGCTCCTATGATATTGATTCAACTTCAGGGTGATTCTAAGCTAATTATGAGTCAGGATAAAGCTTCTTATATCCGGATTCATTCAGGTTTGATTAGAATCTTAAAGAAACTGCCATATTTACAAATAGGGTAAACTGGAATCATTTGGGTCCAAAGTGGGATAACTTCTTAATCCTAGCTCCTATGATATTGATTCAACTTCAGGGTGATTCTAAACTGATTAATGAGTCATGATAAAGCTTCTTATATCCGGATTCATTTAGGTTTGATTAGAAACTTGAAGAAACTGTCATATCTACAAACATGGTAAACTCGAATCATTTGGGTCCAAAGTAGGATAACTTCTTAATCCTAGCTCCTTTGATATTGATTCAACTTCAGGGTGATTCTAAGCTAATTATGAGTCAGGATAAAGCTTCTTATATTGACATCTTGCATATTTACATGGTTTAAGCTATTCATTCAAATGCATTTTCATCATATATATTTGGATTTAGACATGTTTATGTTGCATTTCGAATACATGAGTCCCTATTAGGTACTGGAGTGCCAAATGAAGTTATTGGAGACATTTGGATGCATTTGGAAGCATTGTGATCATAAAAGGGGGTGAAAGATGAGCATGGATGAAGGCCTTAGAGAAATCTTCTGTTGCTAAGATTTGGTGGAGACATAGGAAATTGAGTTAGCTTTCTAATGGAAGTGGTTTCAAGTCATTTGGAGATGTAATGAAGAAGTTATGACCAATTTACTAGAGGCATACGAGCCGGAGCGACCCCCTACAGCGACCCTGCCTGGTCGCTGTGCCACAGCCAGCCTGGAGCGACCCCGGCACAGCGAGTCTTAGCGGTCGCTCGTCTTTCCTGTCCCCACCACAGCGACCTCCGGAGCGGGTCTCCCTGGTCGCTCCACCCCTTTTTGCTACACGATTTTATGATTTTTCAAGGACCTTTTTGCAATTTCTTATGCACGTTTTTACTCTGAAAAACCTAATGTTTAAGTATGTTGTAGCCACCTTTTGGCAGATAATCTTTGATCTATTGAAGAACACAAACTCTCTCAAGAATTTGGATTGATTTGTTATTGTTCTTGTGATCTCTCATCTCTTTCTCTACATGATTAATCTGAAATCCATCATGGGTTTAAGAGGAATCATGGAGATTAGTGAGTAATCACCTTTTGGATTCATGGGTTAGGGTGATTAAGGGTGATTAGGTTAGTTCTAGGATGTTTTAGGTATAGATCATGCTTGTTCCTTGCTAGTAGAGTGATCTTAATGCATCATTTGAGTAGGCCACTCAAAGGGTGATCTCTAGGCATTTCCCACCCAAAAGGTGTTTGATGAAATGTCTGAGCCAACTCTCCTAGGCTTTTAGTGTACTTTGCCAAAGAGATTTGTTGTTAAAGATGCTAAGATAGCTAATAGACTTGTTAGTAATGATTGATTTCATGTTATTCAACCAAAGACATTTGATGTTTGAGACATGTTAGCAAATGAGCATTCATCTAGACATAGAGCTTGCTTAGAATTGTGTCTAGGCTTAAGGTTGATAGTTTGATTTATCATTTGCATTCCTTAGTTCGAAACCTGATCACCCAAGGTCTAAATCCCTATACCCATGAGTTCTCCTTTCCAATAGCTTAAAAGTATCATTTTATTGCTTTGCATTAGTTTTAATCGTTAGTTTAGAAATCATCAAATCACTGGCTGCACTTAGATTAGGAAAATATTTGCATTCTCATTGCTTTGAGTCCCTCAGAACTGGTTCGACAACTTACTTGCCACTTTACTATTATTTGACTTAGGAGCCTCGAAAACTCCTAACATCAAATTGGCGCCGTTGCCAAATTCTGAGTTTTGATTTGAACATTGAGATTTAGTCATTTGCTTGAGACTAAGTCATTTCATTTTTTTGTAAGTTACTGATTCTCTTCTTCACCTCTTTGTGACTTTCAGGTGTATGAACTTGAGGAGCAAAGGTACATCAAACCTTGTTCCAAGAGCCGCAGACATCAGAGCTTTAGAAAGGGAGTGTGCTAGAAAGAGGAGACAAGAGGAGCAACAGGCTCACATACAGGGTTTGAACATTGAAATGGATGACCCACCACCACCACCAGCGAATGGCGCTAACAACGCCCCACCAGCCCGCCCTATTGGTGCTTATGACCGCCCGACCAACCATGGTTAACTGCTAGGAATCAGAGCACCAGCTGTAGCAGCCAACAACTTTGAATTCAAGTCAGGGTTGCTCAACACCATTGAGAACAACAAGTTCCATGGCCTAGATGCAGAGAACCCATTTGACCACTTGGACAGCTTTGATAGGTATTGTGGCCTATCCAAAACCAATGGTGTGTCAGAAGATGCTTTCAAGCTCAAGCTTTTCCCTTTCTCTTTGGGGGACAAAGCCCGTCAGTGGGAGAAATCTCTGCCAAGTAGCTCCATCACCACTTGGGATGACTGTAAGAAAGCATTCTTGGAAAATTTCTTCTCTACTTCTAAGACTGCTGACTACAGGAATGAGATTTCTGGTTTCAAACAGAAGAACTTGGAAGGATTCAGTGAAGCATGGGAGAGGTTCAGTGGCTACCTGGCTCAATGTCCACACCATGGTTTCAACAAGGGAAGCTTGCTCAGCACATTCTACAGAGGTGCCTTACCTGAGTACAGAGCCAGATTGGACACTGCAAGTAATGGGAACTTCTTGGACAGAACCGAAGCAGAGGCAGAGAAACTGGTTGAGAACATGGTTAAGAGTGATGCAGTCTACAGTGGAGATCATGACAGAGCCAATAGATCAGAAGACAAGCAGACAAGAAATGAGATAAAGGCTCTGCAGGAGAAGATTGACACACTCCTTGCTGCTAAGGCCACACAAGCGCAGGTGAACTTTGTTGGGAACCCAAACCAGGAGATACCTCCTACTGTCAATGAAGTTGAGGGTCTGGAAGGACAAGAGGAGCTATGTTTCATCAACAACAATGGTAGCTGGTACAAGAAGGATCCCAACTTTCAGTACAACAACTACCAACAAAAGTCCTATTCCAACAATCAGCAGAGTGGTTATCAGCCTAGAAACAACCAGCAGAGCAACTATCAGCCTCAGCAAAACCCTTCTCCCAGCTCCTTTGCCCCTCAAGAGAGCAGCACTGATGCCTTGCTGAAACAAATCTTGGAGTCTTAGACTAGAAGTGAGAAGCCTGTTGGCTATGAGCTGAAGAACCTTCACTCCAAGATTGATGGAAGCTACAATGAGCTCAACAAAAAATTCTCCAACCTTGCTTCTTCTGTCAAGAACTTGGAGAATCAGTTTGCTTCCATGAGCACCCACCAGAACCGCCAGCAAGGATCTCTACCTGGAAAGTCTGATCAAAACCCCAAGGAAGCAAAAGCTGTCACACTTAGGAGTGGTAAACAGTTACCTCTTAGATCCCTCAACAAGGATGCTGAGAAACAAGGTGAGGGGGTAGCCATCAACTTAGATGATGAGGTAGTAATTGTGGATGAGAAGACAGATGATGAGATCTTGGAGAAGATTGTGGAAGCTAAGGGTAAAGGAAAGGCTGGAGAAGAGAAGAAAACAACAAAAGATGGTGAATCTGCTGCTCCAGCAAGAGAGAACACTTCCATCCCTCCTCCCTATGAACCAAAGATTCCATTCCCTGGTAGATTCAAGAAACAGCTGCTTCTGAAGTACAAGGCTTTGTTTGAAAAGCAGATGAGTGAAGTTCAGGTTACAATGCCCATCATTGATGCTTTCATGCTGATCCCTCAATACAGCAAGGTCCTGAAAGATGTTGTAGCTGCTAAGAAGAAGGAGATGGAGGGCATGATGGTTCTGAGTCATGAGTGCAATGCCATCATTCAGGAGGCTTGATGCTCCAGAGAAGTTAGAGGATCCAGGATGTTTCACACTACCTTGTGCTCTTGGACCTATGGTGTTTGAGAAATGTCTCTGCGATTTAGGAGCTAGTGTCAGCTTGATGCCTTTGTCTGTGGCAAAGAATCTTGGATTCACTCAGTACAAGAAGTGTAGACTCTCCCTGGTGTTGGCTGATCGTTCAGTGAAGTACCCTGTGGGCATCCTAGAGAACCTCCCTGTGAAGATTGGAAGGTATGAGATACCTACAGACTTTTGTGGTGCTTGAGATGGGTGAGGAGGCTCAAGACCCATTGATTCTTGGAAGGCCATTCATAGCTACTGCAGGAGCCATTGTGAATGTGAAGGAAGGCAAGATTGACCTCCATTTGGGCAAGGAGAACATCCTCCACTTTGATATCAAGGAGAAAATGAGGAACCCCACTGTGTTTGGACAAGCCTTCATCATTGAAGAAATTGGCCCTTCCTCCTGATGATCACTTTGATGAGCTACCACCTGAAGAAGATGGGGTGCCAACTCCACTTTCTGCACCTACACCAGCCTGATCCAAAGGAGGCAAAGTCAAGCTAGAGACTTAAAACAAGCTCACTTGGGAGGAAGTCCCATGAGTATCCTTGTATATATTGCATTAGTTTTTACATTTTCATCTTACTGCATAAAAAAATGGGAAAATGAAGTTGTGTGCAGGTCAAAAGAGGCAAAAGGAATGAACCAAGGATGAGCAGAGCCACATCGACCTGTCACAGCGGCCATGCCTGGGCACTGTGACTCCATCAGCACGGAGCGGCCTAGGCGCAGCGACCCCTCCCCGTCGCTCGTTACCTTCTGGAGCGACCTCCCACAGCGGGTCGTGGAGGTTGCTGTGACGCCAAAACCCGCAGCAGGCTGAAGCACAGCGGCTCGTCCCAGTCGCTCGTCTTCTTCGGCAGCGACCACCTGGAGCGGGTCTACCTGGTCGCTGTGAAGCCATCTCCCGCACTCAGGTCACTGGAAACTTCCCTTCTCCCAATTTTTCTTTACATTTTAGAATTTCATTGGGTACCTCACTCACACAGAGACTGTGTGATTTAAGTGTGGGGGAGGTGCCAAGCATTTGATCATGTTTGTTTTGATGATTTTGAGTCTCATGCATTGCATATTACATTCTTATTTGCATAGAAAAACCAAAAAAAATTAAAAAAAAAAAATTGAAAAACACAAAAAGAATCATTTAATTGCATCATTTGCATCTTTAGGATTGAGTCTAGAAGCATATAGGTTGCATTCATGCATTAGGGATTTTAACCTGGTAAAGAGCTCATGCTAAGTACTGAATTTGATGACCTTTGTAATCATGACAAGTAGCTTGAACATTCTTTGGAAAGCTTGTAAACTTCGTGCCTTGAATGCTCCTCTTGAAACTCATTTGACTGTTGATACTCTCTCTTTGAAGCAAGCTCATGTTTTAACTAAACCTGATGTCTCTTGCTTATGGTCTTTTGTGTACTAAGTCATGGATATACACACTTGAGTTGTCCCATCTATTTTACCAATCTTTTTGACAAACTCAAGTGGTACTCCACTCCCTAAACCCATACCTCCTTTTTAAACCATTATTATTTGTTTAGTGAGGCCTCTTTGGAAAGCTTTTCATGTGCATAATGTTGAGAGTATTGGGAACGACAATGCTTAGTCTCCATTCTTGCTAGATTAGTCACTCTATTGTCTAGCTATAGGAAGGGGGTGAGTGTTGTGTTGTGAATTGGGAATATGAAAGGTTTAACTCTTTGTGCTTAAATGACTGGTCTTTATGGGATAAGTAGAGAAATATCTAGCTCTTGTTGTGAAAAGTCTTGGCCCCCAAATAAAAAAAAAAGAAAAAAAAAATCGAAAAAAAAAGAGAGAAAGAAAGAAAAAGGGGGCTAGCAAAGTTGTTAGGAGCTAAGATTTGTTTAAAAGTTGTAAAAAATCCTTTATTGATTTCAAAAAGAAAGAGTTTGATGTGAAAAAAAAATGTTTTTTTCTTGGATCTTTTGGTGAGAGATGTGAGTTGGGTTTGACATTGAAGAATAATTGAATATCTTGTATGTTGGGAAAATGGTAGAACAATGGAGATTGAGCATTGTATGCATGAGTTGATCCTTTTCTTAGATATATTATGTGTAATGTCAAAGCTACTTTGTTTTGAGAGTAAACCACCTTAAAAGATCATTTTGAACCTCTTGATTCACTTTGCACTAAGCCTTTTTCTTACCAAACCAAATGACTTGGACCATTTGACCATTTGTGAGATTTCTATTGAGTTAGCTTCATGAATGTTAGAGAGATGTGGATTTGCTGTTTGTGGATGCATGATTAATGAGTGTAGAGATCAAAGGAGCTGTGATAGGCCTAGAGACGTTAAAGAATGAAAAAAATCTTTGTTCCTGCTATTTGGTATGATTATGCAAGGTTGTTAGGTTGAGAACTAAGAAGAGTTCCTTTTTATTATGGGTCCCCAGCTTCAAACCTCCTCCCCTTGGTTCTTGAAAGTTTACTTGTGGACAAGTAAAGGACTAGTGTGGGGGAGTTGACATCTTGCATATTTACATGGTTTAAGCTATTCATTCATATGCATTTTCATCATATAGATTAGGATTTAGACAAGTTTATGTTGCATTTCGAATACATGAGTCCCTATTAGGTACTGGAGTGCCAAATGAAGTTATTGGAGACATTTGGATGCATTTGGAAGCATTGTGATCATAAAAGGGGGTGAAAGATGAGCATGGATGAAGGCCTTAGAGAAATCTTCTGTTGCTAAGATTTGGTGGAGACATAGGAAATTGAGTTAGCTTTCAAATGGAAGTGGTTTCAAGTCATTTGGAGATGTACTGAAGAAGTTATGACCAATTTACTAGAGGCATACGAGCCGGAGCGACCCCCACAGCGACCCTGCCTGGTCGCTGTGCCACAGCCACCCTGGAGCGACCCCGGCACAGCGAGTCTCACCGGTCGCTCGTCTTTCCTGTCCCGACCACAGCGACCTCCGGAGCGGGTCTCCCTGGTCGCTCCACCCCTTTTTGCTACACGATTTTATGATTTTTCAAGGACCTTTTTGCAATTTCTTATGCACGTTTTTACTCTGAAAAACCTAATGTTTAAGTATGTTGTAGCCACCTTTTGGCAGATAATCTTTGATCTATTGAAGAACAAAAACTCTCTCAAGAATTTGGATTGATTTGTTATTGTTCTTGTGATCTCTCATCTCTTTATCTACATGATTAATCTGAAATCCATCATGGGTTTAAGAGGAATCATGGAGATTAGTGAGTAATCACCTTTTGGATTCATGGGTTAGGGTGATTAAGGGTGATTAGGTTAGTTCTAGGATGTTTTAGGTATAGATCATGCTTGTTCCTTGCTAGTAGAGTGATCTTAATGCATCATTTGAGTAGGCCACTCAAAGGGTGATCTCTAGGCATTTCCCACCCAAAAGGTGTTTGATGAAATGTCTGAGCCAACTCTCCTAGGCTTTTAGTGTACTTTGCCAAAGAGATTTGTTGTTAAACATGCTAAGATAGCTAATAGACTTGTTAGTAATGATTGCTTTCATGTTATTCAACCAAAGACATTTGATGTTTGAGACATGTTAGCAAATGAGCATTCATCTAGACATAGAGCTTGCTTAGAATTGTGTCTAGGCTTAAGGTTGATAGTTTGATTTATCATTTGCATTCCTTAGTTCGAAACCTGATCACCCAAGGTCTAAATCCCTATACCCATGAGTTCTCCTTTCCAATAGCTTAAAAGTATCATTTTATTGCTTTGCATTAGTTTTAATCATTAGTTTAGAAATCATCAAATCACTGGCTGCACTTAGATTAGGCAAATACTTGCATTCTCTTGCTTTGAGTCCCTCAGAACTGGTTCGACAACTTACTTACCACTTTACTATTATTTGACTTAGGAGCCTCGAAAACTCCTAACATCATATATCTGGATTCATTCAGGTTTGATTAGAATCTTAAAGAAACTGTCATATTTACAAACAGAGTAAACTGGAATCATTTGGATCCAAAGTGGGATAACTTGTTAATCCTAGCTCCTATGATATTGATTCAACTTCAGGGTGATTCTAAACTGATTAATGAGTCAGAATAAAGCTTCTTATATCCGGATTCATTCAGGTTTGATTAGAATCTTGAAGAAATTGCAATATCTACAAACAGGGTAAACTAGAATCATTTGGGTCCAAAGTGGGATAACTTCTTAATCCTAGCTCCTATGATATTAAATCAACTTCAGGGTGATTCTAAGCTAATTATGAGTCAGGATAAAGCTTCTTATATCCGGATTCATTCAGGTTTGATCAGAATCTTAAAGAAACTGCCATATCTACAAACAGGGTAAACTGGAATCATTTGGGTCCAAAGTGGGATAACATCTTAATCCTAGCTCCTATGATATTGATTCAACTTCAGGGTGATTCTAAGCTGATTATGAGTCAGGATAAAGATTCTTATATCCGGATTCATTCAGGTTTGATTATAATATTAAAGAAACTGCCATATCTACAAACATGGTAAATTGGAATATTTGGGTCCAAAGTGGGATAACTTCTTAATCCTAGCTCCTATGATATTGATTCAACTTCAGGGTGATTCTAAACTGATTAATTAGTCAGGATAAAGCTTCTTATATCCGGATTCATTCAGGTTTGATCAGAAACTTGAAGAAACTGCCATATCTACAAACCGGGTAAACTGGAATCACATGGGTCCAAAGTGGGATAACTTCTTAATCCTAGCTCCTATGATATTGATTCAACTTCAGGGTGATTATAAGCTAATTATGAGTCAGGATAAAGCTTCATATATCCGGATTCATGTTTTGATTAATATCTTGAAGAAACTGCCATATCTACAAACCGGGTAAACTGGAATCACATGGGTCCAAAGTGGGATAACTTCTTAATCCTAGCTCCTATGATATTGATTCAACTTCAGGGTCATTCTAAGCTAATTATGAGTCAGGATAAAGCTTCTTAAATTCGGATTCATTCAGGTTTGATTATAATCTTAAAGAAACTGTCATATCTACAAACATGGTAAACTGGAATCATTTGGGTTCAAAGTGGGATAACTTCTTAATCATAGCTCCTATGATATTGATTCAACATCAGTGTGATTCTAAACTGATTAATGAGTCAAGATAAAGCTTCTTATATCCGGATTCATTCAGCTTTGATTATAATCTTGAAGAAACTGTCATATCTACAAACAGGGTAAACTGGAATCATTTGGGTCCAAAGTGGGATAACTTCTTAATCCTAACTCTTATGATATTAATTCAACTTCAGGGTTATTCTAAACTGATTAATGAGTCAAGATAAAGCTTCTTATATCCGGACCATTCAGGTTTGATTAGAATCTTGAAGAAACTGCCATATCTACAAACAGGGTAAACTGGAATCACTTTGGTCCAAAGTGCGATAACTTCTTAATCCTAGCTCCTATGATATTGATTGAACTTCGGGGTGATTCTAAGCTAATTATGAGTCCGGATAAAGCTTCTTATATCCGGATTCATTCAGGTTTGATTAGAATCTTAAAGAAACTGCCATATCTACAAGCAGGGTAAACTGGAATCTCTTGGGTCCAAAGTGTGATAAATTCTTAATCCTAGCTCCTATGATTGATTCAACTTCAGGGTGATTCTAACCTAATTAAAGAGTCAGGATAAAGTTTCTTACATATGGATTAATTCAGGTTTGATTAGAAACTTGAAGAAACTGCCATATCTACAAACATGGTAAACTCGAATCATTTGGATCCAAAGTAGAATAACTTCTTAATACTAGCTCCAATGATATTGATTCAACTTCAGAGTGATTGTAAACTAATAAATGAGTCAGGATAAAGCTCCTTATATCTGGATTCATTCAGGTATGATTAAAATCTTAAAGAAACTGCCATATCTACAAACAAGGTAAACTGGAATCATTTGGGTCCAAAGTGGGATAACTTCTTAGTCCTAGCTCCTATGATATTGATTCAACTTCAGGGTGATACTAAACTGATTAATGAGTCAGGATAAAGCTTCTTATATCCGGATACATTCTGGTTTGATTAGAATCTTGAAGAAACTGCCATATCTACAAACAGGGTAAACTAGAATCATTTGGATCCAAAACGGGATAACTTCTTAATCCAAGCTCCTATGATATTGATTCAACTTCAGGGTGATTCTAAACTGATTAATGAGTCAGGATAAAGCTTCTTATATCCGGATAAATTCAGGTTTGATTAGAATCTTGAAGAAACTGCCATATCTACAAACATGGTAAACTCGAATCATTTGGATCCAAAGTAGGATAACTTCTTAATACTAGCTCTAATGATATTGATTCAACTTCAGGGTGATTTTAAACTAATAAATGAATCAGGATAAAGCTCCTTATATCTGGATTCATTCAGGTATGATTAAAATTTTAAAGAAACTGCCATATTTACAAACAAGGTAAACTGGAATCACATGGGTCCAAAGTGGGATAACTTCTTAATCCTAGCTCCTATGATATTGATTCAACTTCAGGGTGATTCTAAGCTAATTATGAGTCAGGATAAAGCTTCTTATATCCGGATTCATTCAGGTTTGATTAGAATCTTAAAGAAACTGTCATATCTACAAACAGGGTAAACTGGAATCATTTGGGTCCAAAGTGGGATAACTTCTTAATCCTAGCTCCTATGATATTTATTCAACTTCAGGGTGATTCTAAACTGATTAATGAGTCAGGATAAAGCTTCTTATATCCGGATACATTTAGGTTTGTTCAAAAACTTGAAGAAACTGCCATATTTACAAACAGGGTAAACTGGAATCATTTGGGTCCAAAGTGGGATAACTTCTAAATCCTAGCTCCTATGATATTGATTCAACTTCAGGGTGATTCTAAACTGATTAATGAGTCAGGGATAAAGCTTATTATATTCGGATTCATTCTGGTTTGATCAGAAACTTGAAGAAACTGCCATATCTACAAACAGAGTAAACTGGAATCATTTGGGTCCAACGTGGGATAACTCCTTAATCCTAGCTCCTATGATTTTGATTCAACTTCAGGGTGATTCGAAACTGATTAATGAGTCAGGATAAAGCTTCTTATATCCGGATTCATTCAGGTTTGATCAGAAACTTGAAGAAACTGCCATATCTACAAACAGGGTAAACTGAAATCATTTGGGTCCAAAGTGGGATAACTTCTTAATCCTAGCTCCTATGATATTGATTCATCTTCAGGGTGATTCTAAGCTAATTATGAGTCAGGATAAAGCTTCTTAAATCCGGATTCATTCAGGTTTAATTAGAATCTTAAAGAAACTGCCATATCTACAAAATGGGTAAACTGGAATAATTTGGGTCAAAGTGGGACAACTTCTTAATCCTAGCTCCTATGATATTTATTCAACTTCAGGATGATTCTAAACTGATTAATGAGTCAGGATAAAGCTTCTTATATCCGGATTCATTCAGGTTTGATCAGAAACTTGAAGAAACTGCCAAATCTACAAACAGGGTAAACTGGAATCATTTGGGTCCAATGTGGGATAACTTCTTAATCATAGCTCCTATGATATTGATTCAACTTCAGTGTGATTCTAAACTGATTAATGAGTCAATATAAAGCTTCTTATATCCGGATTCATTCAGCTTTGATTAGAATCTTGAAGAAACTGCCATATCTACAAAAAGAGTAAACTGGAATCATTTGGGTCCAAAGTGGTATAACTTCTTAATCCTAGCTCTTATGATATTAATTCAACTTCAAGGTGATTCTAAACTGATTAATGAGTCAGGATAAAGCTTATTATATCCGGATACATTCAGGTTTGATTAGAATCTTTAAAAAACTGCCATATCTACAAACAGGGTAAACTGGAATCATTTGGGTCCAAAGTGGGATAACATCTTAATCCTAGCTCCTATGATTTTGATTCAACTTCAGGGTGATTCGAAACTGATTAATGAGTAAGGATAAAGCTTCTTATATCCGGATTCATTCAGGTTTGATCAGAAACTTGAAGAAACTGCCATATCTACAAAGATGGTCAACTGGAATCATTTGGGTCCAAAGTGGGATAACTTCTTAATCCTAGCTCCTATGATATTGATTCAACTTCAGGGTGATTATAAGCTAATTATGAGTCAGGATAAAGCTTCATATATCCGGATTCATTTAGTTTTGATTAGAATCTTGAAGAAACTGCCATATCTACAAACCGGGTAAACTGGAATCACATGGGTCCAAAGTGGGATAACTTCTTAATCCTAGCTCCTATGATATTGATTCAACTTCAGGGTGATTCTAAGCTAATTATGAGTCAGGATAAAGCTTGTTAAATCCGGATTCATTCAGGTTTGATTATAATCTTGAAGAAACTGTCATATCTACAAACAGGGTAAACTGGAATCATTTGGGTCCAAAGTGGGATAACTTCTTAATCCTAACTCCTATGATATTAATTTAACTTCAGGGTTATTCTAAACTGATTAATGAGTCAGGATAAAGCTTCTTATATCCGGACCATTCAGGTTTGATTAGAATCTTGAAGAAACTACCATATCTTCAAACAGGGTAAACTGGAATCACTTTGGTCCAAAGTGCGATAACTTCTTAATCCTAGCTCCTATGATATTGATTGAAATTCATGGTGATTCTAAGCTAATTATGAGTCAGGATAAATCTTCTTATATCCGGATTCATTCAGGTTTGATTAGAATCTTAAAGAAACTGCCATATCTACAAACAGGGTAAACTGGAATCACTTGGGTCCAAAGTGTGATAACTTCTTAATCCTAGCTCCTATGATTGATTCAACTTCAGGGTGATTCTAACCTAATTAATAAGTCAGGATAAAGTTTTTTACATCCGGATTCATTCAGGTTTGATTAGAAACTTGAAGAAACTGCCATATCTACAAACATGGTAAAGTCGAATCATTTGGATCCAAAGTAGGATAACTTCTTAATACTAGCTCCAATGATATTGATTCAACTTCAGAGTGATTGTAAACTAATAAATGAGTCAGGATAAAGCTCTTTATATCTGAATTCATTCAGGTATGATTAAAATCTTAAAGAAACTGCCATATCTACAAACAAGGTAAACTGGAATCATTTGGGTCCAAAGTGGGATAACTTCTTAGTCCTAGCTCCTATGATATTGATTCAACTTCAGGGTGATACTAAACTGATTAATGAGTCAGGATAAAGCTTCTTATATCCGGTTACATTCTGGTTTGATTAGAATCTTGAAGAAACTGCCATATCTACAAACAGGGTAAACTAGAATCATTTGGATCCAAAACGGGATAACTTCTTAATCCTAGCTCCTATGATATTGATTCAACTTCAGGGTGATTATAAACTGATTAATGAGTCAGGATAAAGCTTCTTATATCCGGATAAATTCAGGTTTGATTAGAATCTTGAAGAAACTGCCATATCTACAAACATGGTAAACTCGAATCATTTGGATCCAAAGTAGGATAACTTCTTAATACTAGCTCCTAATGATATTGATTCAACTTCAGGGTGATTGTAAACTAATAAATGAGTCAGGATAAAGCTCCTTATATCTGGATTCATTCACGTATGATTAAAATTTTAAAGAAACTGCCATATCTACAAACAAGGTAAACTGGAATCACATGGGTCCATAGTGGGATAACTTCTTAATCCTAGCTCCTATGATATTGATTCAACTTCAGGGTGATTCTAAACTAGATTATGAGTCAGGATAAAGCTTCTTATATCCGGATTCATTCAGGTTTGATTAGAATCTTGAAGAAACTGCCATATCTACAAACAGGGTAAACTGGAATCATTTGGGTCCAAAGTGGGATAACTTCTTAATCCTAGCTCCTATGATATTGATTCAACTTCAGGGTGATTCTAAACTGATTAATGAGTCAGGATAAAGCTTCTTATATCCGGATACATTCAGGTTTGATCAGAAACTTGAAGAAACTGCCATATCTACAAACAGGGTAAACTGGAATCATTTGGGTCCAAAGTGGGATAACTTCTTAATCCTAGCTCCTATGATATTGATTCAACTTCAGGGTGATTCTAAACTGATTAATGAGTCAGGATAAAGCTTATTATATCCGGATTCATTCATGGTTTGATCAGAAACTTGAAGAAACTGCCATATCTACAAACAGGGTAAACTGGAATCATTTGGGTCCAAAGTGGGATAACTTCTTAATCCTAGCTCCTATGATATTGATTCAACTTCAGGGTGATTCTAAACTGATTAATGAGTCAGGATAAAGCTTCTTATATCCGGATTCATTCAGGTTTGATCAGAAACTTGAAGAAACTGTCATATCTACAAACAGGGTAAACTGGAATCATTTGGGTCCAAAGTGGGATAACTTCTTAATCCTAGCTCCTATGATATTGATTCAATCTTCAGGGTGATTCTAAGCTAATTATGAGTCAGGATAAAGCTTCTTATATCCGGATTCATTCAGGTTTGATTAGAATCTTGAAGAAACTGCCATATCTACAAACAGGGTAAACTGGAATCATTAGGGTCCAAAGTGGGATAACTTCTTAATCCTAGCTCCTATGATATTTATTCAACTTCAGGGATGATTCTAAACTGATTAATGAGTCAGGATAAAGCTTCTTATATCCGGATTCATTCAGGTTTGATCAGAAATCTTGAAGAAACTGCCATATCTACAAACAGGGTAAACTGGAATCATTTGGGTCCAATGTGGGATAACTTCTTAATCATAGCTCCTATGATATTGATTCAACTTCAGTGTGATTCTAAACTGATTAATGAGTCAGGATAAAGCTTCTTATATCCGGATTCATTCAGCTTTGATTAGAATCTTGAAGAAACTGCCATATCTACAAACAGAGTAAACTGGAATCATTTGGGTCCAAAGTGGTATAACTTCTTAATCCTAGCTCCTATGATATTAATTCAACTTCAGGGTGATTCTAAACTGATTAATGAGTCAGGATAAAGCTTATTATATCCGGATACATTCAGGTTTGATTAGAATCTTTAAAAAACTGCCATATCTACAAACAGGGTAAACTGGAATCATTTGGGTCCAAAGTGGGATAACTTCTTAATCCTAGCTCCTATGATTTTGATTCAACTTCAGGGTGATTCGAAACTGATTAATGAGTCAGGATAAAGCTTCTTATATCCGGATTCATTCAGGTTTGATCAGAAACTTGAAGAAACTGCCATATCTACAAACATGGTAAACTGGAATCATTTGGGTCCAAAGTGGGATAACTTCTTAATCCTAGCTCCTATGATATTGATTCAACTTCAGGGTGATTATAAGCTAATTATGAGTCAGGATAAAGCTTCATATATCCGGATTCATTAGTTTTGATTAGAATCTTGAAGAAACTGCCATATCTACAAACCAGGGTAAACTGGAATCACATTGGGTCCAAAGTGGGATAACTTCTTAATCCTAGCTCCTATGATATTGATTCAACTTCAGGGTGATTCTAAGCTAATTATGAGTCAGGATAAAGCTTGTTAAATCCGGATTCATTCAGGTTTGATTATAATCTTAAAGAAACTGTCATATCTACAAACAGGGTAAACTGGAATCATTTGGGTCCAAAGTGGGATAACTTCTTAATCATAGCTCCTATGATATTGATTCAACTTCAGTGTGATTCTAAACTGATTAATGAGTCAAGATAAAGCTTCTTATATCTGGATTCATTCAGCTTTGATTAGAATCTTGAAGAAACTGCCATATCTACAAACAGGGTAAACTGGAATCACTTGGGTCCAAAGTGGGATAACTTCTTAATCCTAGCTCCTATGATTGATTCAACTTCAGGGTGATTCTAAACTGATTAATGAGTCAGGATAAAGCTTCTTATATCCGGATTCATTCAGGTTTGATTAGAAACTTGAAGAAACTGCCATATCTACAAACATGGTAAACTGGAATCATTTGGATCCAAAGTAGGGATAACTTCTTAATCCTAGCTCCTATGATATTGATTCAACTTCAGAGTGATTGCTAAACTAATTAATGAGTCAGGATAAAGCTTCTTATATCCGGATTCATTCAGGTTTGATTAGAAATCTTAAAGAAACTGCCATATCTACAAACAAGGGTAAACTGGAATCATTTGGGTCCAAAGTGGGATAACTTCTTAGTCCTAGCTCCTATGATATTGATTCAACTTCAGGGTGATTACTAAACTGATTAATGAGTCAGGATAAAGCTTCTTATATCCGGATTACATTCATGGTTTGATTAGAATCTTGAAGAAACTGCCATATCTACAAACAGGGTAAACTAGAATCATTTGGATCCAAAAGTGGATAACTTCTTAATCCTAGCTCCTATGATATTGATTCAACTTCAGGGTGATTATAAACTGATTAATGAGTCAGGATAAAGCTTCTTATATCCGGATAAATTCAGGTTTGATTAGAATCTTGAAGAAACTGCCATATCGACAAACATGGTAAACTCGAATCATTTGGATCCAAAGTAGGATAACTTCTTAATACTAGCTCTAATGATATTGATTCAACTTCAGGGTGATTGTAAACTAATAAATGAGTCAGGATAAAGCTCCTTATATCTGGATTCATTCACGTATGATTAAAATTTTAAAGAAACTGCCATATCTACAAACAAGGTAAACTGGAATCACATTGGGTCCAAAGTGGGATAACTTCTTAATCCTAGCTCCTATGATATTGATTCAACTTCAGGGTGATTCTAAGCTAATTATGAGTCATGATAAAGCTTCTTATATCCGGATTCATTCAGGTTTGATTAGAATCTTAAAGAAACTGTCATATCTACAAACAGGGTAAACTGGAATCATTTGGGTCCAAAGTGGGATAACTTCTTAATCCTAGCTCCTATGATATTGATTCAACTTCAGGGTGATTCTAAACTGATTAATGAGTCAGGATAAAGCTTCTTATATCCGGATACATTCAGGTTTGATCAGAAACTTGAAGAAACTGCCATATCTACAAACAGGGTAAACTAGAATCATTTGGGTCCAAAGTGGGATAACTTCTTAATCCTAGCTCCTATGATATTGATTCAACTTCAGGGTGATTCTAAACTGATTAATGAGTCAGGATAAAGCTTATTATATCCGGATTCATTCAGGTTTGATCAGAAACTTGAAGAAACTGCCATATCTACAAACAGGGTAAACTGGAATCATTTGGGTCCAAAGTGGGATAACTTCTTAATCCTAGCTCCTATGATATTGATTCAACTTCAGGGTGATTCTAAACTGATTAATGAGTCAGGATAAAGCTTCTTATATCCGGATTCATTCAGGTTTGATCAGAAACTTGAAGAAACTGCCATATCTACAAACAGGGTAAACTGGAATCATTTGGGTCCAAAGTGGGATAACTTCTTAATCCTAGCTCCTATGATATTGATTCAACTTCAGGGTGATTCTAAACTGATTAATGAGTCAGGATAAAGCTTCTTATATCCGGATTCATTCAGGTTTGATTAGAATCTTGAAGAAACTGCCATATCTACAAACAGGGTAAACTGGAATCATTTGGGTCCAAAGTGGGATAACTTCTTAATCCTAGCTCCTATGATATTGATTCAACTTCAGGGTGATTCTAAACTGATTAATGAGTCAGGATAAAGCTTCTTATATCCGGATTCATTCAGGTTTGATCAGAAATCTTGAAGAAACTGCCATATCTACAAACAGGGTAAACTGGAATCATTTGGGTCCAAAGTGGGATAACTTCTTAATCCTAGCTCCTATGATATTGATTCAACTTCAGGGTGATTCTAAACTGATTAATGAGTCAGGATAAAGCTTCTTATATCCGGATTCATTCAGGTTTGATCAGAAACTTGAAGAAACTGCCATATCTACAAACAGGGTAAACTGGAATCATTTGGGTCCAAAGTGGGATAACTTCTTAATCCTAGCTCCTATGATATTGATTCAACTTCAGGGTGATTCTAAACTGATTAATGAGTCAGGATAAAGCTTCTTATATCCGGATTACATTCAGGTTTGATTAGAATCTTGAAGAAACTGCCATATCTACAAACAGGGTAAACTGGAATCATTTGGGTCCAAAGTGGGATAACTTCTTAATCCTAGCTCCTATGATATTGATTCAACTTCAGGGTGATTCTAAACTGATTAATGAGTCAGGATAAAGCTTCTTATATCCGGATTCATTCAGGTTTGATCAGAAACTTGAAGAAACTGCCATATCTACAAACAGGGTAAACTGGAATCATTTGGGTCCAAAGTGGGATAACTTCTTAATCCTAGCTCCTATGATATTGATTCAACTTCAGGGTGATTCTAAACTGATTAATGAGTCAGGATAAAGCTTCTTATATCCGGATTCATTCAGGTTTGATTAGAAAACTTGAAGAAACTGCCATATCTACAAACAGGGTAAACTGGAATCATTTGGGTCCAAAGTGGGATAACTTCTTAATCCTAGCTCCTATGATATTGATTCAACTTCAGGGTGATTCTAAACTGATTAATGAGTCAGGATAAAGCTTCTTATATCCGGATTCATTCAGGTTTGATCAGAAACTTGAAGAAACTGCCATATCTACAAACAGGGTAAACTGGAATCATTTGGGTCCAAAGTGGGATAACTTCTTAATCCTAGCTCCTATGATATTGATTCAACTTCAGGGTGATTCTAAACTGATTAATGAGTCAGGATAAAGCTTCTTATATCCGGATTCATTCAGGTTTGATCAGAAACTTGAAGAAACTGCCATATCTACAAACAGGGTAAACTGGAATCATTTGGGTCCAAAGTGGGATAACTTCTTAATCCTAGCTCCTATGATATTGATTCAACTTCAGGGTGATTCTAAACTGATTAATGAGTCAGGATAAAGCTTCTTATATCCGGATTCATTCAGGTTTGATCAGAAACTTGAAGAAACTGCCATATCTACAAACAGGGTAAACTGGAATCATTTGGGTCCAAAGTGGGATAACTTCTTAATCCTAGCTCCTATGATATTGATTCAACTTCAGGGTGATTCTAAACTGATTAATGAGTCAGGATAAAGCTTCTTATATCCGGATTCATTCAGGTTTGATCAGAAACTTGAAGAAACTGCCATATCTACAAACAGGGTAAACTGGAATCATTTGGGTCCAAAGTGGGATAACTTCTTAATCCTAGCTCCTATGATATTGATTCAACTTCAGGGTGATTCTAAACTGATTAATGAGTCAGGATAAAGCTTCTTATATCCGGATTCATTCAGGTTTGATCAGAAATCTTGAAGAAACTGCCATATCTACAAACAGGGTAAACTGGAATCATTTGGGTCCAAAGTGGGATAACTTCTTAATCCTAGCTCCTATGATATTGATTCAACTTCAGGGTGATTCTAAACTGATTAATGAGTCAGGATAAAGCTTCTTATATCCGGATTCATTCAGGTTTGATCAGAAACTTGAAGAAACTGCCATATCTACAAACAGGGTAAACTGGAATCATTTGGGTCCAAAGTGGGATAACTTCTTAATCCTAGCTCCTATGATATTGATTCAACTTCAGGGTGATTCTAAACTGATTAATGAGTCAGGATAAAGCTTCTTATATCCGGATTCATTCAGGTTTGATCAGAAACTTGAAGAAACTGCCATATCTACAAACAGGGTAAACTGGAATCATTTGGGTCCAAAGTGGGATAACTTCTTAATCCTAGCTCCTATGATATTGATTCAACTTCAGGGTGATTCTAAACTGATTAATGAGTCAGGATAAAGCTTCTTATATCCGGATTCATTCAGGTTTGATCAGAAATCTTGAAGAAACTGCCATATCTACAAACAGGGTAAACTGGAATCATTTGGGTCCAAAGTGGGATAACTTCTTAATCCTAGCTCCTATGATATTGATTCAACTTCAGGGTGATTCTAAACTGATTAATGAGTCAGGATAAAGCTTCTTATATCCGGATTCATTCAGGTTTGATTCAGAAATCTTGAAGAAACTGCCATATCTACAAACAGGGTAAACTGGAATCATTGGGTCCAAAGTGGGATAACTTCTTAATCCTAGCTCCTATGATATTGATTCAACTTCAGGGTGATTCTAAACTGATTAATGAGTCAGGATAAAGCTTCTTATATCCGGATTCATTCAGGTTTGATTAGAATCTTGAAGAAACTGCCATATCTACAAACAGGGTAAACTGGAATCATTTGGGTCCAAAGTGGGATAACTTCTTAATCCTAGCTCCTATGATATTGATTCAACTTCAGGGTGATTCTAAACTGATTAATGAGTCAGGATAAAGCTTCTTATATCCGGATTCATTCAGGTTTGATCAGAAACTTGAAGAAACTGCCATATCTACAAACAGGGTAAACTGGAATCATTTGGGTCCAAAGTGGGATAACTTCTTAATCCTAGCTCCTATGATATTGATTCAACTTCAGGGTGATTCTAAACTGATTAATGAGTCAGGATAAAGCTTCTTATATCCGGATTCATTCAGGTTTGATTAGAATCTTGAAGAAACTGCCATATCTACAAACAGGGTAAACTGGAATCATTTGGGTCCAAAGTGGGATAACTTCTTAATCCTAGCTCCTATGATATTGATTCAACTTCAGGGTGATTCTAAACTGATTAATGAGTCAGGATAAAGCTTCTTATATCCGGATTCATTCAGGTTTGATCAGAATCTTGAAGAAACTGCCATATCTACAAACAGGGTAAACTGGAATCATTTGGGTCCAAAGTGGGATAACTTCTTAATCCTAGCTCCTATGATATTGATTCAACTTCAGGGTGATTCTAAACTGATTAATGAGTCAGGATAAAGCTTCTTATATCCGGATTCATTCAGGTTTGATTAGAATCTTGAAGAAACTGCCATATCTACAAACAGGGTAAACTGGAATCACTTGGGTCCAAAGTGGGATAACTTCTTAATCCTAGCTCCTATGATATTGATTCAACTTCAGGGTGATTCTAAACTGATTAATGAGTCAGGATAAAGCTTCTTATATCCGGATTCATTCAGGTTTGATTAGAAACTTGAAGAAACTGCCATATCTACAAACAGGGTAAACTGGAATCATTTGGGTCCAAAGTGGGATAACTTCTTAATCCTAGCTCCTATGATATTGATTCAACTTCAGGGTGATTCTAAACTGATTAATGAGTCAGGATAAAGCTTCTTATATCCGGATTCATTCAGGTTTGATTAGAAATCTTGAAGAAACTGCCATATCTACAAACAGGGTAAACTGGAATCATTTGGGTCCAAAGTGGGATAACTTCTTAATCCTAGCTCCTATGATATTGATTCAACTTCAGGGTGATTCTAAACTGATTAATGAGTCAGGATAAAGCTTCTTATATCCGGATTCATTCAGGTTTGATTAGAATCTTGAAGAAACTGCCATATCTACAAACAGGGTAAACTGGAATCATTTGGGTCCAAAGGGGATAACTTCTTAATCCTAGCTCCTATGATATTGATTCAACTTCAGGGTGATTCTAAACTGATTAATGAGTCAGGATAAAGCTTCTTATATCCGATTCATTCAGTTTGATTAGAAACTTGAAGAAACTGCATATCTACAAACGGGTAAACTGGAATCATTTGGGTCAAAGTGGGATAACTTCTTAATCCTAGCTCCTATGATATTGATTCAACTTCAGGTGTTCTAACTGATTAATGGAGTCAGATAAGCTCCTTATATCCGGATTCAATTCAGGTT
>JABCMI010000251.1:0-66522 GCA_026261945.1 Hirschfeldia incana
TTACATATCTTGATATATATATATATGTCTCGGATCCATCTATATAAAGAAAACACTTATATAGTGTTCTTCAAACATGTGATCTAACTGTAGAAAAATCTATTGAATACTTTATCAAAAAAGAAAAAACTTTTGATTAATCAATCAAATATGTGGCTGTTGCTTTGTTATTATGTGGTTGTAGATTTCCTTAGGCGGCCGGTAAGAATCCATCTCCTCCACACAAAGGATACTGAATATATGCCTATTTCTATAACGTAAAGTTTTTCAATGCGTTTAAAGTGAACTTAACCAGATTCTCATTCGCCAAATCAGGTCTCTAGCTCTGTTGTAGTAACAGTAATATTCCATATTATATACTCCCTCCGTTTTACAAAGAGTGTCACTCAACCTCTTTTCACACATATTAAGAAACTTATTAAAATGCATTTATATTTTCAGTAATATCACATATCTAACCAATAATATTTTAGATAAATATGTTTATTTATAAGATCAATGCATTTACAATTAATTTTAAACTGAAAGTTTATAAAAATTGTATTGGTATTGTAGAATGACACTTATTATGAAACAAGAAAAATTAGCTAAAGTAACATTTAATATGAAACAGAGGGAGTATGTTATAAGTTGCATAAAACAATTGAGTATCTAGTTAAAGCAATACATAATTGATCAGGCACGCATATGAATGCACTTTGTGTGCATAGATGTAAGTGCACTTATGTAAATATTAAAAATATACTGGAAGCTAAAAGGAATAAATTAAACAAACCTTTAAGGTTTTCTTTTATATTATGTTAGTTTAATTTTCGAACGAGTTTGGCATATCTGAAGATATATATGACCTCCTCAGGCGGATATCAGTTTATTAAAGAATGATGCTTCTTGGTAGGGACACTTAACTCTGGCGGGTTTAGATTAAGGTGATAGTAGATCCTTTTTCTGCTGATGGGCGGACACTTAGAGAAGCCATCACGAAGTGTATAACCCAACTAATTAGACACTCAACGTCTCCGCTGTGAATTAAGCTTATTCAGGTTATCAGATCTGGAAATTCGAATGCAAAGCTCTATGAGATTTTTGTTGACATGTATCGCTTCTTCTTTGAGTTTATATCTTTCTCGTGGATTCAGCGTGGAAAGTGGAAACAACAGGGAAGCAGATGCTTCAGCTAAAATGAATCAGATGTAATGACTACTCAACTTTAAAGTTAACATTAATGCAAGTTGTGTTGCAAAAAATAAGTTTACCCACTTAAGTGCATTGTGCCGATATTTTTTTTTTTGAATTAACTATAGTATCCGACGACCAAACAGACTATTATGTTGATCCCAAAAATGCAATACTATATGCATTTGCTATATTTTTATAATCTTTTGAAATGTGGGAATTTCTTTGCAATCTTTTTATTTAGTGACTTATTGACATTACATACAAATTTTTGTATTTTACATAGTGTAATAAAAATTTGGATGATTGTTTAGCTTTTTGGTTATTGAAATTATTACCATATTTTTTATTAATTATACCACTGTCCTAAAAAAATCATTTAACAAAAATCTAGGGGAAAACATACAGGTTTTACCAAATAATTGGGACATTATCATATCATAATAGTAGTCATGTATCTTTATCAAAATAATAATAATAGTACTCATGTTATTATGAATTGTTCTCAGAAATTAAATCCTTATTGACTCGTCCCCGACCATTGATTACGCTAAGTTTGATTAATTTATAAACATGTCAGCCTGCAAGTTGTAATTGCATTCAGTACAATAAGTCAATTACAAGGAAAACTGGAAAAGTCTCGTGCCGACTGATGTTTATCTCGTCACACATCGGTTACAGATCCAGTAAACAGAATTTCGCAAATCTGTGCTTATTATTATTTATTCCACTGATACTTTCATACAAAAAACATGAGTTTTTCTCTAACAAGTGCATAATCCTTCCATACAAAAAGGCCCTGGTAATCCACCCCCGCAAATAACAAACTTCTTACAATCTTCCTGTAAGTCACAAGTCCACGTGATACATTTTCCTTTGCCAGGTCTTTTCTCGTCTTTACACCATATGCCTCCGCATCCTTCTTTATTTCCGCAGACTGGCACTTTGCTACCACCCTCTGCTTTTGGTACATGGGTTACGAGCAACATGAACACGCCTACATGTTAATCACCATAAAAGAAATGATTTAATCACAAAAAAATTGACATGTTTTGGAGTTAGTTTAATTGGAAATATAGAGACAATAACTCACAAGATAGCACAAAGGAGAGGAGGAGAGCGGATGTTGATCTGGCAGCCATTTTCGAAAGATGAACTAGACGGAGAAAATAGTTTGATTAATGTTGCTTCGGGGTTTTTCATAGTTTATATAGGCGGTTTAATTGTTCTAGCATTTATTGTGGTCTTTGAAACGTTTGCATTTCCTTTTTTAATTGCTCTATATATGGGAGGGAATATTAATGCATTTCATGGGATCCATACTTTTAATTTAGAGAGTATCTTTTATGTACCGTTGACAAGTCATAATAAGACAATTTAATTAAATATTTAATATGACATATTTGATTATTAACATTAAATCTTAATAATCAATAAGTATAGTAATAATTAATCAATTTCAGCTATAAATTTAAATTTAACAAAATCTTACCATTTTTTTTCAAATAGCTTACCTGTTTGAGAAGTTAATTTGAAAAAGAGAAGAAAATTTGTAGAGGTGAAGCACTTGTGATGTGATTTAGAAGATGCTATTGAAAAAATTGAAACGGAATTTTGTCAATGAGAGTGTTGAAAGTGAGTTTCAACTATTCAAATCGAGTTTTAACGGTTGAAAGTCCTCAAATGTCATATGTCATTTTATTATTGGGTATTGGCTGTGTTGATTTCTGTTAATTTTTAATTTCATCCAATAACTTGAAAGTATTTATTATATAATAATTTTTTAAAAAGATGTAAAATTTATATCAAAACTCAAGATTCTTTTTCAATCTACTATCATTTCATTTAGATACAGAAAAATATTATTTTCATTATAATCAACTATTTTTAGCATTTTAAACTTTTTCTGTTAAATAGATCCGAATAATAATCATTATATGTTATTTTAGTTTTTTAATTAATTACAATCATATTATTATTAATTATTAATGTGTATTAATATGTAATTATTATGTTTTAACAGATAAACATAAAAAATTAAAAAATTAGTAGGTAGAGTGTTGAAAATTTCAAAGTAAATCATTATGGAAGGTTAAGATGAAGTGAGTGGTTGATAAAAAAAATTGTTGAATAAATGAGGTGGAAAAGAGAGAATATGAGAGAAAAAATTTCTATCGACAAAAAAAAAAAAAAAATTCTTTAAACATCTAAAAAATAGTTTTTATGATAAAAATAATTTACAAAATAACAATAATAACAATAATTCATTAAAAATATCTTAAGAAAAATATATATGTAATGTAAGTAAATATTCATAAATATTTAAATTCTTGATCTGAAACTTTTTTTCTTTTTGTCAACGATCTGAAACTTTAATATCCAAACCCTGTCTTAAAAAGATCAAATAACCTTATTAATATGTGTTCAAATTATTTACTAAAAACTATTTTGATTGTTATAAAGACTATTTTGTGATAATTTATGAGACTATTTATGGCATTTGTCTAAAAATATTGGTAAAGTAATTTTTAAAGCACCAGTATTCAGAAATCTGATTAATTATTGTTCAAATGATTCAATATAGGGCTTTAACTAAGACCCATGGTCCCCTTCAGGACCCAACACAATGAAGACAATCCTAGTTTAGCAAACCATTTTGTGCCAAAAATTCACTGTTGAGAACAAGAAGAAGGGTTGTGAATCAATCTTGCCACGGATCACTCTCTGCCCTAACTTCAGATGATTCAATTACTTCTGTTCTCCATCTTTTGTGTCATCTCCTTCATCCACACTCGTGCTTCCTTCTTCTGCAACTTCTTCCTCGATTCGTCCCCATCTCCCTCCAACAGCCATAGCCATCATCTCATAAATCTTGTTCCCTAGCTCAGCCGGGCTATCAGGCCGCTCAGACAAACAGATTAAAAGCGAGGAAAACAATCCTAAACACCCCTATAAAGTCGTTTTAACGCGTTGTACCGACCATTGATTACGCTAGGTTTGTTTAATTTATAAACATGTCAGTCTGCAAGTTGTAATTGCATTCATAACAACAAGTCAGTGACAAAAGCCAGTTTCAAAAAAAAAAAACAAGTCAGTGACAAGGAAAACAGGAAAAGTCTCGTGCCGACTGATGTTTATCTCGTCACACATCGGTTACAGATCCAGTAAACATAATTTCGCCAATCTGTGCTTATTATTCCGTTGATACTTTCATATAAAACACATGAGTAGTTTTTCTTTAATTAACAACTGCACAATCCTTCCATACAATAAGGCTGCCATGGTGATCCATCCTCGCAAATAACAAACTTCTTACAATCTTCCTGTACGTAAGTCACAAGTCCACGTGATACATTTTCCTTTGCCTGGTCTTTTTTCGTCTTTACACCATACGCCTCCACATCCTTCTTTATTTCCGCAGACTGGCAATTTGCTACCACCCTCTGCTTTTGGTACATGGGTTACAAGCAATATGAACACGCCTGCATGTTAATCACCATAAAAGAAATGATTTAATCACAATATTTTTGACATGTTTTGGAGTTAGTGTAATTGGAAATATAGAGACAAGAACTCACAAGATACCAACATACAGGAGAGGAGGAGAGCGGGTGTTGATCTGGCCGCCATTTTCGAAAGATGCACCAGACGGAGAAATTAGTTTGATTTTTATAACGTTGCTTTTGGGCTTTTCATAGTTATATAGGCGTTTAACCGTTCTAGCATTTATTGTGGTCTTTGAAACGTTTCCCTTTCCTTTTTTAATTGTTCTATACATGGCAGGGAATACAATAATGGATTTCATGGAATCTATACTATTAATTTAAAGTTCTATCTTTTATTACAAGTCATAGTAAGAAAATTTAATTAATTACTTAATGTGACATATTTGATTATTAACATTAAATCTTAATAATCAATAAATATAATAATAACAAAAAGTTTTAACTATAAATTTAACAAAATCTTACCAAACATTTTAAATGTCTTTTCTAAAATAATACACTGATCAATTTCGTAATTAGTAATATAATATTATTATAAGTACTACTAATTAAAATTTTATCATAAAACAAAAGAAAATAAAAACTATATGCTTTTCATAAATTTTATATTTATATTTTTATCTAATCTATTAATTTAGATACCATATATTGTTGACAAGTCATAGTAGGATCACTATATTAACTATTTATATAATATATTTAATTTTTAACACTAAATCTGAATAGTCAATAAAAATATTAATAATAAATCAATATTAACTATAAATTTGAATTTATTTTTAGTTATAAAATCTGTTGAGAAATAAATTAGCTGAATTTTACTAAAAATTAATTATTTTTTATAAAATAAGACATTGATTAATTTCGTAATTAGTAAAATCTGTATTTAGAAATTATTTAAAATAAAATTTATAAAATATTTTTCTCTTTTCTGAAAAGATGACATCATGAGCATGTTACAACTAGGATTGCATTTTATTCATTAAATTTGATACGATTCGTTATTCATTTATATTCATTCCAAAATTTTTAGATATATGTAAATTTTCGAAGCAAAGTAAATATTAAAAATTATATCCTTTAAAATATAAGCAAATCACAAATATTAAAATTTTAGAAAACAAATATCCGATCTGACGATATATTATTATATGTATATCTTGATTATATTTAAAGTTTTAAATGTATAAAATAATATAATTATTATTTTTACATATGATTTGACAAGTTATATTCACATTATTACTTATATAAAAGTATAGGAAGAGGAAAAATTTATGACAATTATAACTTTTTTCTTAAATTTTGAGTTATTTTTTTGGTTAACTAAGTTTAAAAAAAATACACAATATGTAAATTTACTATTTCTTTTATCTTATAGATCATGCAAAAATATATCTTACGAGATAAATTTGTATTAAATTTTTAAGATTATTTGTACTAATCAAAATATATGAGATATTTGTATACATATCAAAAATTTATAAATATCCATTTATTTTTTGGATATCCGTTTTTCCGAATATTCATATTTTTCTAAAACAAAGCAAATAAAAAAAAAAAATATATATATATATATATATATATATATATATATATATATATATATATATATATATATATATATATATATATATATATATATATATATATATATATATATTTGTAACACACGAAACAAAACAAATCACAAATATATTCAAAATTCGGATATCCGATTCATGGTCATGTTTAGTTACTACCACTGGTCTTGGTGCCTCCAAATTATTTAATTAATTTTTGTGGTGCCTAAAACCTGAGCTATATGAACTTTAGCCCCTGTCGACTCGCATATAGCCGGTAGTCAAAATAACACCTGAAAATAGACCTTTAACGATAGAAAACAGATTACGATCAGGTCTTAAACGATGAAGAAAACTAGTAAACAATGTTAAGCAAAGACTATTTGTGATAATTTTTGAGACTATTTATGGCATTTCCCTGATAATATTGGTTAAGTAATATTTCAAAGCACCGGTACTTCAAAAACGCTGCAACTATCGGTTTAATTATTGTTCCGTTCAAATGATCCAATATATCGGGCTTCAACTAGCTAGCCCCATGGTACTCGTACCCTTCAAGACCCAACACAATGAAGACAATCCTAGTTTAGCAAAAGCATTTTGTGCCAAAAATGAGAACAAGAAGGGTTGTGAATCACTCAATCTTGCCACGGATCACTCTCTGCCCTAACTTCAGATGGTTCAATTACTTCTGCTTCTCCATCTTTTGTGTCACCTCCTTCATCCACACTCGTGCTTCCTTCTTCTGCAGCTTCTTCCTCAACTCGTCCCCATCTTCCTCCAACAGCCATAGCCATCATCTCATAAATCTTGTTCCCCAGCTCGGCTGGACTATCAGGCTGCTCAGACACAAACAGATTAAAAGTGAGGAAAATAATCAATCCAAAACACTACTAGAAAACAAGAGAAAGCCAAAGAACTTCATTATATTCCTTACAGTGAATCCACTTGAGATTATAGCAGTGTCAAACAAGAGATCAACCACTCTTGTTGCTTCACTGCTCTCAGGTGCGTTCTTACAAGCAGCCTACACAAATATGCAACAAAAAACATCACTGAGCTCTTCTTTTCAAGATCTTTTGTGACCAGAGATTCTAAGAGAGGATGATGTAAAGACTTACATTCAAGTCTTTGATGATAGGATGATCTGGATTGATCTCAAGGATTCTCCTACCTCTCATGAACTCCAAGCTTGAAGTGTCTCCAAGAGCTTGTGCCTTCATTAACCTTTCACCATAAACAAAAAACACATTTAAATTTTTATGATGTTGATCTCAGGTTTAGTTAAGCTTTTTTTCTCTATTCTAGCAGGCCTGAGTTCTAACCTTTCCATATTAGCAGACCATCCGAATTTGCCTGAGACAAGCACACAGGGAGAAGAGCTCAAACGGTTTGAGACTTGGACTTTGGCAACTTTGTCACCGAGCTGCTGCTTCATCCAATCACAGAGAAGATTAAACTCTTGTTTAGTTTCCCTATCCTTGACTTCATCTTCATCACCTGCCACAAAATTACACCATTCTGTTAAAAAAAAGAAGACATTTCACATGGATTGCGCAAGAAGTGGTAAAAGACACTTACCAAGTTCCAAATCTTCTTTGCTGATATCAACAAACTTCTTTTCTTTGTAGGTTTGTAAGTTCTGGATAGCAACTTCATCGATTGGTTCAACCAAGTAGAGAACCTATAACATAATAAAAAACAAATTAATCCAAAAGCAAAGGCCAAGTTAAAAAAAAAAAACTAATGTTGAATCATGTTACCTCAATGTCTTTTTGGATCAGTTTCTCCAAGAACGGAGCTGACTTGGCACTTTTCAGACTGTCGGTGGCAAGGTAGTAGATAGCCTTTTGGTTCTCTCCCATGTTCTCGATGTACTCATCCAAGCTTGTCAACTCCTCTTCGTTCTTGGAACTGTAGAATCTAAGCAACGGTGTGATACGCTTGTGGTTGCCAGTGTCTTCAATACAACCCAATTTAAGGAATCTACCGAAGTTCTCCCAGAACTTCTTGTAATCCTGAAACCATTGATTCGTAACCAAAACCAAAATGAATTATCTGACAGACTCTGAAATGAGAGCTTAAGAGAAGAAAAATTGGTACCTCTTTGTTTTCACTCTCGGAGATTTCTTGGATCATGTCGAAAGTCTTCCTAATGAGCCTCTTCCTCATGATTCTTACCTGAAATGTTATTATTACAAGATGTGTATTAGTATTGGAGGTGTGTGATTCATATATAGATTTGAATTCACCAACTGCGGCATCACTTACGATTCTGCTTTCTTGGAGAATTTCACGTGAGACGTTAAGAGGAAGATCGTTTGAATCCACAACACCCTTCACAAAGCTCAAGTATCTCGGGAACTGCAAAACAGATAGTGAAACATGTTAAAGCAAAAAACAATGGATGAGTAGTAGTTCGTGTGTTTTAGAGCAATTACTACATCATTATGAACAAAGAAAGGCTCACCAGCTCTCCATCAAAGTCATCAGAGATAAACACACGCTTCACGTGGAGACGGATGTTTTTTGTTTTCGGGTTGGTAACGTCCTCGTTGTTAAGAGGACCCATCCCAGGGATGTACAGAATGCTCCTGAATTCAACCTCTCCCTTTTGAGAAACAAAGAAAATTACAAACGATAAGCATCCAGTCAAAAGGGAATCATAAGGTGACATGGATAGTATCGGTACCTCAGTTGTGAAGTGTGTGTGAGCGAGTGGGTCCAAGAACTCATTGAAAGCCTTCTTGTAAAACTCATTGTACTCCTCCTTTGTCACTTCCTTGGAGTTGCGCATCTATTTAAAGGCAATAATCAAGTGAGCTGCTCAAACATCATAAAAGAACGAAGACAAAACATAAACACGTTCAAAAACTAACCCATAAAGGTTTTGTTTCATTGGCTAGTTCCCAATCCCAGTACTTCTCAGTTTTAGTAGTCTTCTTCTTCTTGGGCTCACCCTGGAATCAAACAACGAGTGTCATGTCAATAGCTAAGGAAAGAGAAGGACAATGTTTGGTTTAGGACAGTTAAAAATTAAAAAACCTCTTTCTCTTCTTCTCCTTCCTTAGCTGGTTCTTCCTCTTCAACCTAACAAGAGTCGCAGAAATTCAAAAACACGTTTGTTAGCAGTGTTTTAACACATTCTTTTGTAACTGCGATTAAGTAGTGACAAAGGTTACTCACCTCAATAGTCCTTGATTTCTCCTGCCATGTGTAAATGGGAAACCCAACGAACTGAGAGTAGTTCTTCACAAGGTTCTTGATTCTTGTGGACTCCGCAAATTCATATTTATCATCCTCCTGCAGCCAGCCAGGAACACAACCAGTCAGACATTACCAACAAGAGATCTCACCTGAAAGAGAATGATTTTGAAGAAAAGAAAAATAAAATAAATAAAATACCCTTAGGTACAAGGTTATCTGCGTTCCACGGCGTAGAAAGTTGTCAGGGTCAGTTTCTTCTCTGATCACATATGAGCTACTATCAGCTACCGACTCCCAAACATACTGCTTATCAGATTTGGGGCTTTTGGTGGACACAACAACCTGAAAGCAGAGAGAGACAAACATAAGTCCACTCCTCTAATGAAATAAATACAACAAAAAAGAACTCGAAAGTGTTGTTACCTTTTCAGCAACTAAGAAAGCAGAGTAAAACCCAACACCAAACTGTCCTATCAAACCATTGTCAGCACCAAGGTCCTTGTTTTCCTGAATTAAACACAGAGAGAGATACCAAAACAATGAACCCAAAAACTTGACTTGCTGCTAACAACTAATATTTCAGAGAGGTGGAGAAAAAAAACAAAAACAAACCTTGAGAGCCTTCAAGAATTTGGAAGTACCACTCTGAGCAATAGTACCAAGACAGTCTATAAGCTCTTCCTTTGTCATTCCAATACCAGTATCACTGCATATATCCACCACATCAAAATCAGTAATCATTTTTTGTACATCAAACTGTGAATGAATACTACTCCCAGCAACTTACGTAATGGTGATGGTTCCGTTATCAGGATCAGGCTTGATACGAATCTCAAGGTCAGCACCACCATCTCCAAGCAAAGCAGGCTCTGTCACACTCAAGAACCTCAGCTTATCCAACGCATCGCTTGCGTTACTATAACAACATACACACATCAAAAAAAAAAAATCATTCATTTGTTTATTTACAGTTCAATTCTGAAAACAGAATCCATTACTACTACTACAACTACTCACCTAACAAGCTCCCTGAGGAACACCTCCTTGTGACTGTACAAGCTATGAACAATCAAATCCAACAACCTGCTCACCTGCGGAAACCAGATTCAAAAATCCAAAAAGTCTCAACCTTTTATTCATTTCCAACCAAATCGAGACAAACCCACAAAAGTAAAGTTCGAAAACTAACCTCTGCTTGGTACTCGAACTTCTCACCACCGGACCCTTCTTCCTCAGCCGTCTCTTTCTCCGCCACGGCGGCGTCGCACTTCACGGCGAAGCGGTTGCATCTCTTCTCGAGATTCCAGCTGCAGGAAACGCCGGTTCTCAAGCCGCCGCCGCCGCGAGGGAGAAACGCGGTTCTGAGATGAGAGAGCAGACGAGGTTGGTTTCTTGGGGAAGAAGCTGGAGTGAATGGGACCGAAGTCAAGGGGCTCGTGTAGAGGCTTCTACTCAGACCAGGAGCCATCTTCGATACAAAGAGAAGACTCTTATCTGTTTAGAAGAGAGAAGAGTTGTTGTCTTAGTTGATGAAAGGGGAAAACCCTATTCGAGGTTTTAAGGAGGAGGAGGTGTGACAAAGGGAGAGATGTTTCGAGAGAGAGAGAGTTATCCGTTCGTGTCACACGCGCCTCTTGCTCGCAAATCGAAAATTAAAAACGGCAGCTACAGTGGCGGTGGTAGTTACGCGCTTTAGGTGCGAGTATAAAAGGTGACTTACATGTAGAAACCCTGTTGGGCCGCGTATGTATAACCCCATTGCGGGCACAATAATTTTATAAATAGATTATTATCAATTCAGATATTTAATAATAAATTTAGAAACATTTTTTTACATACAAAGATTTTCATCATAATAAAAATATTTTTAAAATAAACTTGAAAACATTAATACAATTTTAATATTTAGTAGCAAATTAAATAATAAATTCTTTACGTATAAAAATTTAGTATAGTAAAATTATCTTTTATTTGATAAAATAAACTTGAAAAAACACTCATGTATATATAAAAATATATACTATAGTATTTTTGTTCCTTTTAATATAGGGATTTTTATTTCTTTGTTATTACACATGTAAAACATATCATCATCATAATAATCTAATAAAGTTTTATAGATATTTTAAATAATCATATGCATTTGCGAACATAATTATTTTATAGATATTTATTAGCAAATGTACTATTAGTTAAATATCAAAAATAATATTTACTTTAAAATATATTGTTATCTTTAATCAGTTTTACTATATTAATTTAAAAACATATATCTAATTAAATAAACAAATACATAATTGTTGATAAAAATTGATGTTTTCAAACCAAAATTTTGAAGTTATCAAAATCTCAAAATAAAGCAAAAAACACAATGACCCAACTTTACATATTATATGAATCATTGTTAATTAAAATATTGATTATTGTTACATTCTAAAATATCTCTCATAATAGTTGAATAAACACGCAAACATGCCATATCGACAAATAGAACGTTAATATGTAATGTATAAGATAAAAAAACATTTCATATCTATTGTTATTTTAATTTCTAAATGCTATAGTAGAGAAAAATAAATTATAATCAATCTATATTTTTTTACTCTAAAATAGAAATTGCTACTTTCTATAAAATGATATTGATTTATTGCTAAATAATATTTTTTTTTAATTTCAAGTAGTGGTCTTTAACTTTCAAGATTTATTAAATATAACTAAAACAAATTATTTTAGAAATATTTTATTAAAAAAATATAGATTCATGTTTTTCTTTATATAATATTCTTCTACAAAAATAATTAAAATAAAATTATAACTCTGTGAAACTCTTGAATGAAATTAAAAGTAAACATAATTAATTATATAATATAAGGTACATGCTGTAAATAAAAAAATAATATTTTGAAAATATTCTCTTTTGGAGCGATATTTTAAAAATATTTTTAAATATGACTCCCTTTAAAAAAGTAAAATAAATAAACATTAATTTTCAACTTAAATAACAAATAAATGTTATTTTTCAACTGTAACAATAATTAAAAACACTACAAAAAGTCACATTATCAAAAAAATATAAATCAAATTTACTGTTATAGCTTATAAACCCTATTAATAAAATTAATATGTTTATAAAAATATGTGCCTTGATATATACGTTTACAAAAATATAAATAAATTTATTTATATTTTTTTAAACTATTTTTAATATTTTAGTATAATAATAAATCTAATTATTTTTTTTGTCGACAAGATTACAGACTCATGTGGACATAAATCTAATTATTATATGTGTATATAAAATTAAAAAAAAAAATTGTAGATAAACGCAAGATAAAATTATGAGATTATCTTTTCTTTTTTCAAACACATTTTATTATATTTTCAAGATAAATTTATTAATTTGTAATCAGTTAAATAAAGAATTACTCACTAAATGTATCAAAACTTCAATGATTAAATAAGATAATATTAAATATTGGTATAGTGAAAAATTGTAATTATTTTGTTTTCAAATATTTTATTATTGAAATATATGAAAGATATTTATGAAATTTATTGATTAAGCCTCATGGAGAACATGACAAATAAGCAAAAAAATCTAAAAATATGGAGAAGCTGACACATAAGCCAAATAACTTCTCAAATAATAGTATAGATATATATATTGTTTTCTTTTTGGATTTCAATAAGCATATTTGAATTTTTTTCATAGTTTAAACAGTTATCCAAAATTGCAGAACTATAACTAAAGTTAATAATATGCTAATGAGGTAAGAAATTCTAGTCCAAAAAAAATGTAACTGAAATAGACCTGAATTGGAGTGAATGGGTGCCCCTAGCTAGAACAATAGGGCTTGACTAATCTATTCTATTAATTCTCTTGTATGAACCATTGATATGAGGTTATGTCCAACTATTTTTTTCTTTAGATTACATAAAATATTACTTTTCCTAACCACAAACAGTTATGTATTTGACTTTACATGTATCAAAAGATCAGTTACGACCGCAAAAAAAAAGGCAGTTACGTTTTTTTGAGGATCAGTTACGTTTTATGAAGATTCTTTTTTTTGTCAGTGATTTAATTCCTGTTTACGTGCATCATTATTACTTGCATGTAATATTTATGATTTTGAATTTCTAATACACAGTAAAATATATTTTAAATAATTACAAATAATGCTCTTATGCATTGTTTGACTGTTTATAAAATGTTATCCTTTGTTTCATAATTTTTTTCATTCTCATATATATTAATATATTATTGATTAAACAAAGACATCATGGTTTTTAATATACTTCACACAAAATTTTACATTTTCATTATAAATAAAGTAAATATTTAAGTTAAACTAGATTCTAACCCGCTCTTTTAAGGGCGGATATATTTTTGTTTTTTATTTTAGTAAAAATTTAATTTTTATATTTGTTTGTATGTTTTTGTGTTTTTTATATAATATTTTTAAATGATTAATAAGAGGTTTTAATCAATAGTATTAAAATAGTTTGACCACATCTATATTAATAGGTCACATTTTTATTTTAATAAAATAGACTAGAGATTGATCCGTCCTCAAGAGTGCGGGCATATTTTTGTTTTAAATTTTTTTTGCTTAATATAATTTATATGTTTGTGTGTTTATATAATCATATTTTTATATTTATTTTTGCATAATCATATTTATATTTTGAGAAATTTAATTTTTATAGTGATAAATTTAGTTTTTTATATTTGTGTTTTCAATTTTTTCGAGATATTTAATTTTTATATTTGTGTTTTAATAACCATATTTATGTTTGAAATTAATTTATATTTAATATAATTTTTGATAACTTCATATATTTAATATAAATTAATATCAAACATATATACGGTTATAAAACACAAATAAAAAAATTAATTATTTAAAAAAAATAAAAACACAAATATAAAAACTAAATTTCTCACTATAAATATAAATTTTCTCAAAAAATAAATATGATTATACAAATATAAATATAAAAATATAATTATAGACAAACTAACTATATAAACATATAGAGGTTGACAAAATATGGTAAATGATCTTCTATATTTCATTATACTCTTCTCATTCTTGTTTCAAAAATAGACAAACTATATAAACATATAGAGGTTGACAAAATATATAAACATATAGAGTTTTGAAGTATTTTAAGCTTAAATTGTCTTCAACACGTTTTAATGCCTCAAACAATTTTTTTTAACAATATGCTATTTATATTAATATCGAATTTCATATATCTACAAATAATACTAATCATGATTAATTCCAAAAGGTGTGTACTTTTAAAGGTATTTCAAATCTTGTGAAAAATTGTGATTGTTCGGTAAATATGTCTTCTCATAAAAAGTTGTGTCTGCATTATTAAAAGATGCGTCTACTTAAAAGGTTGTGTCTTTTCGTTAATAAAAATTGCAACTATGTAAATATGTGACTTTTCAAAGAGAACTTTTCAAAATCTATAAATTGTTCATGTTTATACTTTTCTGAAAGTAATTTTTTTGCTAATCTAATTGATAATAAAATGGTGAAAAATATAGTTCTATGAAGTTACTTGGTTACAAATTTCTAGAAGATATTCAAATGAAACGTTGTCAACAAAAAAATATTAGGAAGAGTTTTACATGTTTGGATGGCCAAAAATCCTAAACGAAACAATAAAATTATTAAACTTAATTTTAATCTACTAGATGAAAATGCTTGTTTGTATGTCGTTGTTATTTTAAAAGAAGTAGATGTTTATTATTATGATTAAACTTGAAGAGAACGTTGCATTGAATAAAACTTAACCTCGTACACCCACGATGATTAACCACGAAGCTCTTTTATTTTGTCTCATCAAACCACATAATTAATTCTTTTGGTTGCAGAATCTCACATATAAAAGTCACCATTATATAAACGTCTGAAAAATATAGTTTTGAAAAGTTTTCATAGATACTGTGTAGAGGATAAAAGGATGTGGGTGGGTACGAGAAGTTAGTTGGTGGATAGGAAAATTTGAAGAAATTCAGTTTGCTTGGGTAGGAAGAAAGGATAACCGGGTGGCTGATAAACTGGCAAAACATCAAATACCGTTAAGATTCCTTCTATTTCATAATTTTATGCCCCCATGTATTACCAATGAACTTCATAATGACTTTGTAATTTCAAATCAGACTTAATAAAAGTTGCAGATATAAGAAAAATGATGTGAGTGATAAAATGATTGATTATGAACTCACGGTCAAACGTTTAGTGATCAAGAAGAAAATTAAAAGCAGGTAACCATTATATGTGTGATAAAATGTTACACCGGTTCATGTGAATGAATGCGTCCAATGAACATAACATGTATAAGCGCTTGTCTGAATATATGTTTGTTTTTTGGCAATACAGTTGAAAGATTATTGGAATAATTTATAAAAAAAGATCATAACTTGAAATAGTGAAAGGTGGCAAACAAAAGAATTATCAGATAATTAATTTATAAAATTACTGATAACACATTATAATTTTTATGAAAGAATTCAAATGATAAAGCAATAATTAATTATAGCATTAAGATTGTTCCATATAGTTTTGGAACTCATTTAGTTATATATTATTTATTAATTTAAGTATATAATGGATGTCTAATTTAAAATGCTTCCGCTGTATTTAATAATATATAAATTTTGTGTCATGAAATATTACCACAATTTACATATGTTTTGAAATATTAATATATTATTAGGATAAAATTATCTATTAATCTTTAATCTTTATATAGTTTATAACATGTTAGACACCAATGGTCGTATTATTTACATGTAATTCTTAAAATTAATAATAGTATATATGATTGATAATGATTGAAGAAATGTTATAAATAAAATTTGTAAATATATACAATACAATGAAAAATCTAAAATGTGGGGATAAAACAAAGTAACATTTATTATATACATTTCTATGGTTTGTGGATCACATATTTTTTCATTTAGAATATTTTTATTGATATGGTTTGTGGTTGTTTCTCATTTTACTTACATTGTATATTTTTCAAGTTCATGAAAAATCAAAAGATATGTTTTTTTTGAAAAAGTCAACTAGAAAAGTCCTGAAAGTTAAATGATAGCAAAATATATGTATTTTTCTCCTTATTTTAGTATACTTCTATGAAAAGATGAACTTCTTTGATAGCAAAATAAGATGCTTTATATAAAAATAAATTCTACGGAGTGGCAAATGCTTTTAATGAAATTAGTTCACAATAATAACCTGAAAATGAATAGATATTTCAATGTGTCTGCCTTTTACTAATTGGTAGTGACATATTTATAATAATATTACAACTAACTTATAAAGTTTTCAAAAAATATAACCACATTTACAATGATTTTGTAACACATGTATTTTTCTAAAAAAAAATATATAAGATATGGCATATATTTATTTTAAAAGTGAGTTTCCGTATGCACGGGTTCCTTACCTAGTTTATTTATAATATAAAACATATTAAAACTTCATCAACTAACTCGACTATATTAATGTTTAATAAAGATAATCAATACTATTAAAACTGAAGGCCCTTTTTTGAGGAACCCTTAGAATTTTGAAGTATTTACAATGAAATGCCATCAGAATATTTTAAACCTATGATCTTTATTTAATTGTGTATTTTTCAAATTTCCTTTTATTTACAATAACATAAAATCGTAAATTTTTTTTCTTTTCAGTCGTAATAATCAACCAGCATCCTACAATATAGGAACTGTAACAAAATACATTTTGATTGAACCATATTTATCGTTCTATTTTTTTGGAAAATCATATACTTTTTTCAGTCTTCTTCGCTATGTTCCTTTTTTTAGTTACTCTTTCTCAAGAAACTGAAGAGTCTCCTTCGATGAAAATGATGTATTCATGGTGTAAAATTTACGGAGTCCTTAAAAGAGAATATGTTCTCCCAATTTCTCTTTAATTTTTAGCTTAGACTCATAAGAAAATTCATTTGTTGGATTCGTTTTTGTTTCTGGAATTTTCAGGGAATTTTTTATGGATTAAGATGTTGCCATAGTCAAAGCTATGAATCATGTCAAGTGTCCTCCTAAAGATTCTTATCTCAGAAGTAAGTGATTTCATTTTTTGTTCGCTTCTAATGTAGTAATGTGATTATGTTCAACTTGGGTACATACTTATGCATTGTTTATTCAGGAAAACGTGTCTTCCATTAAACCAAATGCATTACTTCTTAAGAAAACGTATCTTCCATCTTTTGTAAGTGGACCAACCCAATTAATAAACCAAGAGTGTTCAATGAACCACCGAGTTTTAACATTCTTCTTCAATAAGCAACTACTTATTTTTTTCTAATTTAAACCAGAGAATTAAATTGAAAATGTCCAAATGGCTCTTTTTAAAACCAAGATTAAGTCATGTATTTCTAAAATGATACGGGATCAAGATCTTAGATGCAAATTTGTTTACTTATTAATTGTTACAATATTGATACGTTTTAAGGTAAGATGTCCGTGAAATCTAATGTTTATTCAAAAAAAAAATCTGAAGATTTTTGTAATTTGTTTCTTTAACTGTTTCCAAAATTATGGGTAAAGATTGAGATCTTTTGGTTTGGTCGACATATTTATTTATTTTTTAGATTGTCTTTCTTAGTTTCTTTAGTTAGACTTATATTAAATGGGTGGTAGTTAATAATAATAAGTAAGACAATAATATATAGAGTATAGTTTTTTTTAATATTCTACATAGGATTAAGTTAGGTCCATATGTTGTGTTCATATGAATATTACTGGAGAATCTAATTCAAAAATAAGTTTAACAATACAGAATCTTATTTAACAACTTTTTCAAGCTAAACAATAGTATGTTTTAGATATGTAAAACAAATATTTAAATGCTTTATTTCAATATTTAAATTTTTTTTACTTATGGTTAAAACTGATTGTCATAATTGAAATGCTCTATTTCAAATTATATACTTTAAATCTTAGATCTTTTACAGATTTTGTGACTAATAAAAATAGATTATATATAAAATGTTCACTTAATATAATTCATCTTTAATGTTTTAGTATTGGGTTTACAGTTTAAAAATTAATTTGTCGTTTTCTGTTTAATCTTAGATCTTTATTTTTTAATATAATTTAATAGCACATTATAATATAAGGCTGCCATTTTCTGTTTGTACCTATAATTTCCCTAATTAATTTGGTATAAATTTGTTCCTCACATTAGTTTTATCAATTAACAACGCACGTGATGTTTAAATATGGTTTAATAAGGAGTGGGGTCTAAGTAGACTTTTAATAGACATAAATATTCTTATAAATTTATTTAGTTTAACAGATTTTCAATAGATTATTTGATTAAAAACTATTTATTAAATGTTATACGGGTGGGCATTCGGGCCTCCATTGGGTTCGGTTTGGTTCTATTCAGATTTTGAATTTTCGGGTTCAAAGATTTCAGCTCTATTAGATATTTCTAAATTTTGGTTCGTTCGGGTTCGGTTCAGATATTTGCGGGTTCGGTTTGGGTTCAGATAATCCATTTAAATAATTTTAAATTCTTTTAAATTCCTGATATATTTAAATTTTCACAAAATCTATAAACAAAAATAGAAATTACATATAAATTTGAATAGCATAGGTCAAAATACCTAAAATTAACATATGAACTGGGTTGATTTGAATACTTTGATTGAGAAAGAATAGATATTTTAAGTATTTTTAGTGTTTTGAGTATACTTTAGCTATTTTAGACATATACTTTTGACTATTCATATATATTTTCAAGTATTTGAACAACTAAAAAGTATCTTATATATTTTGAATGTTTTTAATATACATTAAATCTAAAAATAATTAATATATATAGATATATAAATTTATTTTAGATATATTCGGCAACCCGAAATTTTTCGGTTCAAGTCGGGTCCGGTTTCGATTCTTTGAATACCAAAAACTTGAACTCATTTGGATATTTAATCAATTTCAGTTCGGTTTGGTACTACTTCTTCGGAACGGGTTCGGTTCAGTTCTTCGGATCTAGGTTTTTTGCCCATCTCTAAAATGTCCTATTGATAAACCTTATATCTATTTTTTTTTTATAATTGTATCAAACTATATAATAACTCTAACCACTTTAAACACAAAGATGATTACAGATAACACAATATAAAAATTAAAATTTTCTATATATATATATATATATCCGTCCTTTTAAATGAATCTACTAATATAGATTTAGTCCTACTATTTTAATAAAATAAATTAAAGTCTTTTACTCATCATTTTAGAAAAACAAATATTTTACACAAAATGATTACAAAAAAAATTAACTAAAAATATAAATATGAAAATTAATTTTTTTAAATAAAATGCAAAACAAAAATGTATACCCGTCCTCCAGAGAGGACGGGTCAAAATCTAGTTTATAAAATTATAACTGTATAGCAATCTTAACCAATATTATCATAAAGATATGACAATAATTAATTATAATTTATTAAAATCATTTGATCACATACATTTTCTCTCTAAAAATTATTATTTAACAGTACATTTATTTAATATGTTTATTAATAAAGGTTGGCCACCTAACTTAACAAGGTTTAGGTCATTCGAAACATTGATCGGGAGAGCAAAATAAACAAAAACATTTAAACTTGATTTCATAACATTTGCTTTTCATAGGCCTGTCCTTGAGTAAAATTACTTAATTTAATCTATCACCACATAGCATATTTTTCTCTCCTGGAAACACCTAATCGCGTACATGAAATTCGCCAGCTGAGTCGGATGAAATGGATCAAAGAAAATATGTGTATCTGGCATCGTACACGAGCTCGAATTGGCGCTGCAACCCGTCAATGCACCTCCATCATAGACGCTAGGGCAACATGGGCTAGTCGTGTTCAGTAGATTGGAACTAACATGATTGCTCGAAGGTCCTCGAAGTCCCAACATGAAGTTGAAGTAATCTGAGTACAAGAAGGAAGTGTTGGAGAATTTCTGCTTCATGTGAGTTAGGCTTCTTCTTAGCTTGGCGTTGTAAATGGCAACCGCTAGGTTTAAATCATCGTCACAAATTCCACGTGGCACGGTATGAGCTATTATGTTTGGGTAACATCCTAATGGTTTAAGGTTGTTGACGAAGAACTTCCTTGCTCCTAAACCATGCAATCTCTACAACAACAAGATCAAAACCTTTAGTAGAATGAATCTTGATTGACGATGAAATTTTTTTTACGGAAACACAGATTAATCCATAGACTTTATTGCAGTGTTTACGAAAGCAATATGCCTAAACATGATTTAATGCCTAGCCAATATATTTTTAGTTAGGCGGACTGAAAATTTACAAATTATAACAAATATATAAAGTATAATATATTAAACATAACCGGGTACTCCGGCCTAGTGGTAAAGCGCTCCCGGCTGGGAGATAGCGCTGCTGGGTTCGAAGCCCGGCCACCGGGGCTGGCTTAAATGCTAGAAAACGCGGGCGCCGTCGGCCTCAGGGGGATTAGTCTGACGCCTAGAAAGCGGATGGATCACCCCCTGGTTAACAAAAAAAAAAAAAAAAAAAAAAAAAAAATATTAAACATTCTGATTTACAGATAATAGCAGTTCTCTTATTTTATTTTCATAAAAAATAATATAATATATCTATCATCATAATTTGTAAATTATATATTATTATAGTATAGTATTAAACATTAATTGATACGTTTTGAGGATTCAAGCGACCGTCTAGAATGATTAAAACATTTCTTTTTAGTATTCGATATATTACAATTAGTTAATGTAGTGGCCAAGGAAATAGTGATGAACCACCAAATGAATACCTGAATTTGTATAAAGAACTCATGAAGAAGCTTGTTTGCGAAATCATTTGCATCCATTGTCTTATTATAGAAGAAAGAGTAGTCGTTAACTCCAATCGCAGTCATGAACAACGATTCAGACAGGTGTTTGCTGAGCTCTGGCTGCGTCTTAAACTTTTTCTTCAGATTCTTGTCAATGGTTTCTTTAAATAGATCGACTTGGACACCCAGCGAGAGACATTCTCCCTTGTTCATAAAAATAATCATGTAAACTCTTTAGAATTTTGTTTTTTGGAAACCGATATTGCAAAGATATATCGTTTTGAGAATCTTGAAACTTACCACTATCTTTCCGGTGTCCGGTAAAATCCCACAGGAAGCAGAAGCATAATTAATACCAGTTGTGATATTGTTCTTTTGTTCTTCTGATAATCCCATATAAGCAGGAACCAAAGGAAGCTCATAATAAATAGCTGGAAAAAAACATTTAGACAAGGTTTAAATCTCAGTATTCAGTTTCTTTCAAGATTCCTATTTACAATGATATACCTTTTTCAACTTTCACAATTTTTGTGTTGTCTACATTATAAATTTTCTATAAACCTACCAATAAGATTTACTAATTATTATTATACAAAATATCACCTCATACCTATGAAACATTTTAAACATAAACCATCCATATACGTCTTTTTTCTCCTTACCAATGTAATCAGCAATTGTTTTGCCATTGCTAAAACGACCAGTGGGTTTGCCTCCTTCAAAGTCAGAACCGTAAGGTGGAAAATTTGACTTGGCCAGCGTGTCGAGATGATTATTATTCCCTGAATCAACCAATGAATCCCCTATAACATACAGTGCTGGAAAATTCCCGCCAAAAAGAACAGTTTCTTTAGTTAATGGCTTCGATGAAATGGTGGAAACATTGAGAAGACAGATGAAAAGCAAAATAAGGCATTTCTCGAGAGAAGAAGGCAACCCCATTTCTATATTTTGGAGGATTAGAAGAAAAAAAAAAGAAAAGAAGAATAAAACCATGCAAGTATGAAAGCACGACGGCTGAAAGTTTAGTTATATCAGCGATTTGGAAAGCATGACCATACAGCTTTTACACATTGTACTAAAATTAAAAGAATAATAAAACGTGCTAAAGACTATAATTAGACATTGTTAACAAAACATACATAAATTGAATAATAAACTATCAAAACTCTTTATAAAAATCCTCATATGAAAACGAATAGGATGCCCAAGTTGTATCGTAAAATATCATAGTCGGTACAACAGCTGCATATGAATATAATCTTGTTTTTATACATTATGTGTTTATTGCTCAATTATGCTGGCATTAAATATTGTGGAGCGAAGTATGCATGGAGGTTTTATTTATCTATGCAGCTGCCCTACCATCATGTCATAGGACTTTGTGGCAACAATAGTTTTCAATCAAGATGTAAATACAATAAGAAAGGATTATATCATCGATTACTCCAAAAAGTATATAACTGGTCAATGTAAAAATATTTATATGTTCATCTGTTCAACGAGATTGTATTAACTTTTTTACAATGTAGTATATGTACTTAGACGCGTAGAAACAAGAAGAAAATCATATATTTTAAGTGGTCGAAAGAGCTTGGGCTAGTCTCTGCATAAAACTATACATTTTTTATGAGTATCTCCAATATAAAATTTCTTTTTTTTTATATAGAGTAAAACGAAAAATAAAACTCCATTACCGTCTCTATCTTCACTTCACCATACTCAATAACAGAGTATAAACAGATAAAAGACAGATTTTGCCAAAAAAAAAGATTATTCTATTTAGAAAGTAAACTCCATTAACATCTCCATCTTTACTCTATAATTTACTCCAAAAGTAAAGTGGGTAATGGAGATTACTCACTAAACAGAGTGATTTTTAAATTTATTTTGTTTATAATTTATTTCTCACTCTATTTTTTGAGTAAATTATGTAATGAGAATAGAAATGAGTTTGTGAAGGAGTAAGAAATAAAATAGTATAACAATATTTTAACTTAACAATCTATTTTACTCCAATTTGAAAAAAAAAATGGATTGGTATCAGAGATATTCTAATGCACTGCAGGTTAATAGTCAAAAAATGCACTGTAGTTTAGCCATTAAATGTTTACACCCATCATATAATGTCAAATAAAGTCAACTTGAGATATGGTCCACTGAGCTACACTAAATGTTACGAGAGAGTTACATTATGACTTTTGTTTTCATTCAAAGACACATTATCAATTTGACACACATTTTCTGGACAGATAGCATTTTTTAAACCGTTTTGCTCTCACGCTTACCCACTTGATAATTACTAGTTCCCTACAAGTAACTAATTAGATAAGAAAAAAGTTGAACAAAATTGATTGACGTAAAGACAGCTAAGAAGTGTTTATTAATTTAGTTGACCTATTAATTGATTTTGTTTTTCCCAACATACTTTATTAATTAGTATTGTATATTACAATATGCAAAAAATGTATTTATGCATGAAATAAAATATAACTTTTTCTCTTGTACATTTTGATATCGATAATGTATGTGTTTTTCTGTAAAATATATTACTATATATATATATATATATATATATATATATTCATGGATGGATGGTAAAATAGTGGATGAGATTTTGTGGACAAGGTTTTATGAAAACCAAGAATGAATTTGAAACAAAAAATCTTGACAAGTAATAACATGCATCACACAGTAAACATAAGCAAGCTACACTTTATACTAAAACTAACTTGTGCTATCGTCATGATTGATAAGACAAATAAAAATTCTTGAACCAAACAAACATGTTGAAGTAACGTGCATCTCATAAGAACAAAAAACATTGAGTATCTATACTTTCCTCGGAACAAACAAAACAATTGAATTTGAAAACACGACATCCACCACCTTCTCATCCTCCTCATGTCTTGCACCTCCGTATCCACATCCACCATCACAACATCCACTACCACCTCCTCCTCATCACGTCTTCAACCTCCGTATCCACATCCATCACCACCACATCCACAACCACCTCTTCCTTCTTACGTCGTATCTACATACATCACCACACCATCCACCATCGCGGCATCCACCACCACCTCTTCCTCTTCACATCTTCCACCTCCGTATATACATCTACCACCACATCCATGCACCACCACCACGGCATCCACCACCACTGGAACAGAAGAGAGAAACAAACCTTCCATGTCATAAATTTGGAGTGAACCATAGCACTGATTTATCTATAGCAAACCTTTTTCTTCGATGTAATTGTATTTCTCGTTCTCTTCGTGTTGTCTGAGATCTAGTTCATCTACAACCACCACATCATCTACTCTGGTATCCACCACCATCAAATCCACCACCTCTGTATCAACCTCCGTATCAACCTTCGTATCCACAACCTCTGTATCCATAACCACCACAACCTCCACTCCGGTATCCACCGCCATCACAGCCACCACTTCCGTATCAACCTCCATATCCACAGCCTCCGTATCCACCGCCTTCGTATCCATAACCACCACAGCCTCCACTCTGTTATCCAGTGCCATCACAACCACCAGCTTCGTATCAACCTCTGTATATACAAAGTCTGTATCAACCACTTCCGTATCCATAACCACCACAACCTCTATGTTTCTGGGAAACACGGCGGCAAGAAAGATTAGAATTCAACTGCGGCGATTTTTTGGAAAACAACAGCAGTGAGAAATAGAGTTCGAGAAATAGAGAACAGTTTATAAGCTTGCAAGAAACTGGGCACTGCCGCGCTGGGAGATCGAACAGCTTTCCAAACGAAGACTCCCTAATCATGAGCACTGACGCGGTTGTCTACGGCGTCCTCTGCAGTGGAGAATAAGAAAATCATTAATGGTTAAGAAAGATGACGAAACAGAGGACGAAAACAGATTTTTAGATATGCGGCGACGGAACCGAAGATGAACAGAACTCACCTTCCATAAATTTTGACTATCAATCAACGGCGGCTAGCGAGAGTTAGTGACGAAATCGATTATCGACAGAGAAAATCTCGAAGTTTTGAAAGAAGATTAGAGTTTGAGATTGTAGATCTACTCGAAGTCGGAGAAAAGAGAAACTAGGGTTTTCTCTGGAAATCTACAGAAAAATGAGGAAAGAGAACATTGATTGAGTTTCAAATTGAGTTTAGAAAAATATATTATTAATTTTAGTTTTTCTGAGTTAAGGTTTGTTCAGTATGATTTAGTTAGGAGTTATTTGGTTTGAAATCAGTTAGGAGTAAACAAACCAAATGCTCATATATAATGTGACGAGAGAGGAGGTTCATAGAAGGGTATATTGGCATTTGCACATATAAAAAGTGTGTGATCAATCACATGTGTCTTTTTGAATAATTAGAAAGACACAATGTGTCTATGGAAGTAATATTCTCAAATGGAGAAAATGTTACTCATCAACCATTCACTTATCAACTTCCCATGTACTTCCAGCTATATTGTTTAAGCTTAATCCTAAAAAAAAATATGTGGGAATCCATGAATTATTGGATAACATTACCTTTATCCTCCAAATTGGGAGAGTAAAATAACATTAGACAAGAGAGAAAATGATTCTTGTCCGGTTTCTGGTTTTCAGATTCTTGTTAATATGTTCTGGTTTTGTAAGATCTTTCCACTTTATCTGAATATGAACACTACTCATGTTTCTAATGCCTAGTCAAATGCTTCATATCATATAAGGCTAGAGACATAAGCGTAAGATTTTCAATTAAGACCTTGTATTTCGTGCGACTTCCTCAGTACTAGACTTGAAAGTTTCTCTTTTGTCCAGATAGACCTGATGAATTTCAAACTTCAATGTCACCAAAACATGTAAAGGTTTGTGAAAATGTATTTTGGGTCACTCGGCAGCTTTCATGTATGGAGTTTTATGGATTTTTAGATCAATAAAAAATCTAAAATATATACAATGAATCTACTATTCAGTAAAAGTATAATATTTTTCTTCAAAGAAAAATTTATGATTAGATTTATGCCAATTGCCACCACGCATATCTTTTTTTTTTTTTTTTTTTGTAACACCGCATATCTTATATTCTATAAAATGCTAAAAAGTTTTTTTCCTTTTACACAATTATACTGTACATGAACCTGAAATTTAACTAGTAAATTGAGTGGTTTATAGAATTTCAAGATTTTTTTTTTTCGTTTTACAAGAGGATTTACAATTTGGAACAGAAAAGAAAAGGATAGACACCTCATTTTGTCGACAATTTTTCGGTGGCCAAGTGTTATTATCACTCACATCAATTCATACACCAAACGACGACCAAGTTGTACTCATATCCACAGCCAACGAGAAAAACATCAAAGTATCCTCATTCAATTTTTATTTTATTGATAGGACAAATGTTTAACCTTTTCTAAAACATTTTCCATTGCTTTATTACGAAGCTTGACTACAAAAGCTTCACTATAAAAGAACAGAAAAAAAAAAGATCATGCTTAAATCCTTTACTCCAAAAAAACAAGTAATCATGCTATCGCCTACCATATATAAATGGTCAAATATAAAACGTTAAAATTATTACAGCCACTCGAATTTCTTTGTACATGACAATCGTTAACTATAGAAAATTAATATTAGTAGCAAAGTTGGTTTAATCGAGAAAGAGATCTACAATTTCACCATCGATATTGCCAACTAGAACTCTGGTTTTGCAACAAGTCAAATCTCCTTTAAAGGTTGATTGGTCTTATACTAGTTAATTATATAGAAAGAAATATTTTTAAGAACATCTCTAATCCCACTCTAAAACTCATTCCAAACTCTATATTACAGTAAAATCATCTCCAATACCTTAAAACCCACTTCAAATTATTCCAAATACTATAGAGTAAACCAACTCATTACTCCAAAATAGGGTTGAATTTTTTTATTTATAAAATGGTCCTTTATATTTAAATATTTTCATTTTTAATAAAATAGTATTGTAAATAAGTAAACTATTTTACTATATTATAAAATTTACTGTTAATATTTCTTAATTATATAAATATCCATCTAATGAATTATTTTATGCAACAAAAAATATATAATATAAAACATAAAAGATCATACATATAAAAAATAAAAGATAAGCACCACACAAAAGAAATAACGTAAAATAAAATTTACAGCAAAGATAATTTTGTAACTATCCGGTACTTGTTGAGCTTGAATATATGCTCAGATATTTTGATCTTGTAATGAATTCAAATCCAAAATAACATATTGTGTTTAAGATATGCAATGTCATTTTAACGTAATTTGTATTTCCTTTTGAAATCTTGTCGGAGTAATTTTATTTATATAGTAAAAAATTTGATTATGGTTGATATTGAATTTTGTAGAAATGTTATAAACTGAAAATTTACTGTTTTGTAAATAGTATAAATGAAAAGTGATATTACTAATTTTTAAACAAATATAAAAGATAATATATTAGAAATATTAGGTTTTGAAATAGAAAATATTAAAATACATTGAAACAAAACTCATCTCCATTTTAAAACTATTTTATTTTGGAGTAGAAAATAAAGTAATACAGTAGGACTCTAAAAACGTTACATATAGATAATAGACAAAAGAGAACTAATGATGAAGAAACGAACTGCCAATAAAAGCACTATGTATATAGATGACCAGACAATAGAAGGTAACGTAGAAGATTTTGTCGAATGCTAAAACATTAAAAGTTAGTTGTTCAGTGCGAATAGGAAAACCACTCATTCAATCATCACACGTTTTTTTTTTGGTAAACATGTTAAGAAAGAAAAAAAAAATGGGGAACTGAGATATTCACAAATAGTTTCTTGTTAGTACAGAACCCGATCATATGAAATGTATTGTAAACTAAACAAATACCCCAAAAAGAATATATCCCCCACCCCATCAAAACGATTTAGTGTATGATCATTGATGCATTCACTTAATCAGTATGTATATAGTAAAGATTTTGCATGTTTTTCTCCTTGTAATTTGAATTCAATAGTAAGAAAAATACCTTTTTAACACTATAATCATCAGAGATCACAGATTCATAGATATGAACTTTGAAAAATAAGAGATGTAAATAGTATATTGCCTCTTGATGCTTTGATAGTACATATGAAAAGTACAACGTAAGAAAGTGGAATGTTACCACGTTAGTTTGATGGTCGCAAACAGGGTCCCACTTCATATAAGCTTTGGTAACCTGAAGGGATAATGGAAAAATGGGTCGATGACGATGATTGCACATTTCGCTTTCTACCGCAGCTGTCTTCATACGGTACCAAAACATCCCTTGGGACCATCACCCTCCCTCCCTCTAACTATCACCCATCAAACCTCAGTCTCAATCTTATTAGGCTATTATATTAGACTTCACTCTCTAGAATATTTAACAGATCAGGTTCCATCACAGTTCAACTATTGTTCTGCTAGATTCCATCTTCTTGTTTCTCAATTACCATGTAGTTCAACTTGTTGTAGTCATGTCTTTCATATAACAGATGACGAGAAGGTTGATCATCTAGTAACCCATCAAAACCAACAAAGACTAATATTATTTATAAGACAAAGGCCAAGCCACAAGGTCATATAACCAAAGATAAAAAAAAAGAAAAGAACAAGAGAAGGCGATACAGGGGCAAAAAAACAAACAAACAAACAAAGAGAAAGGTAGAAGCAAATATTTACAAAAGGGTGAAAAGATAAAACCAAACCCCTTTTTCACCTTGCTGCTTGTGTCATAAGCCAAACCTTCCCAAACGTAACTATCTTTTTTTCTTACTAATACCATAGAGCGAGAACAAGAAGCCTCCTCTCCTGCACTCTCTTTACTATATATGGTCCTCAAAACTGGCATGAAGTGCCAAGTCTCTGCCTCTTGCTCAACGTTGCCGTTTTGCGTTTTGCAAAAGCCGGTCCAAGCAACTCCTGGAACCTCTCCAAGAACATAACCCACTCGTCCTCTTTCATGTCCGCTACCTTCACAAAGCTTGCACTCGCTTGAAGCTGCTCGTTTGCGCTTTTGTGACCAGACGATGTGTTCTCTGATTTGCCTCTTGTTAAAGGCTTTGTGCAGTTCTTCTTCCGCCCTACCTCGCTAAGATGTGTGTTCTTCATCGATGTAGAAAGCTTTGAAAGAGATGTAGCTTTGTCATGAAAACCAGCAGAACTGAAAAAACTCTCTTTCTTTGTCATCATAGGGAGAGCCTCTTCTTCTGCTTCATCTTCATCCTCTTCTTCTTCCTTGATGCTCTCTTCAAGCTTTCCAAGTGAAGAACGTCCGTTTGAAAAAGGGTTCTTAGTGAAGTAGTCATCGGTTAAGGAGCCGTAGACTGATTCTAAGTCATCACAGTCTAGATCAAACTGAAACTCTGCTTCTCCTACCACATCAGACCTCGGAGAGAACACATCTCGTTCAGTGACTGATCTCTTGGCTTCAATACACACAACCTCAAGCTCACTCGGCTCCTCTTCTCCTACACGAAACTCTCTAGTCATCATCTCACCAATCTCCGCAAGACACAGCCCATAAGAAGCAGCCTCTTTAAGAAAAACAGTGCAGAGAACAAGCACCCTCAGACAAGCTTCTCTGATCATCGGAAGCTCTCTTCTAAGCATCTCACAGTCCTTCAACGGATCAAGCTTCTGAATATACTCAAGCTCTTCATCAGAGAAAGGCAACGAAGCCTGAGGCCAATGAATCCACTCGAAATAAGGATCCTCAAGCGTCTCCGGCAAGCAGAGACCATGATCAATCGGGATAAGCTCCACTTCACCAAACGTCCCTACCTTCTTCACCAAAAGGTTCCCACCGTGACGGTCCGTGTTAAAGATCCTCACATCCAGTATCCCAATTCTGTGCACTGAAGCCACAGGGAAGCTCGAAGTGCCATAATCACTAGCATCGAAATCATGAGCCACATACTTCTGGAAAGAAGCAATCTTACTAACCATCCTCTTCTCTCTAGTCTTGCTCCCCTTCACATTATCATTAACATTGAACACAGAGTGAGTGATCTTCACAAGAGCAGTGGGAGGAACATTAGCAAAACGGTTGTAATCAAGAAGATAAGCCGCAACTTCTCTAAACCCTGTCTCACCAACACGCACAGAAGACTTCAACCCAGGTTGTCCTAAAGCTTTCCCTACAAACCCTTTTGGATTGTTGGGCGCAAACGGCTCTTCATCGGTTGGTTTCACAATAGCAACGCTCTGCCCCTTCTTGTTCCTGAAATAGTAAGCCCCTCCAAGCCCACTGTGAACAGCCAACGGCTCAACACCGAGCTTCATGGCCTTGACAATGTCCTTCACCATCTGCTTCACAACGGAGAAGCACTCTGACTGTCCCAGTATCTCTATAGGACCGCTTCTGTCTTTCTGCTGGAGATCTCTTCCCGTAGGCGAGAGGCAAGGCGTTGAGGAGCTTCTGTGCATGAAGTTGCGTTTCAGGAGGAGAGGAGAATCGTTCCTCACGGCGCTGAGGTCGTTGGTGAGGACCATGTCTCCGTAGGTCAAAGAGCTCTCTTCGGTGGGGAAGTTGAGAGCGATCTGGAGCCTCCTCTTCACCGTGTGGACATTGTCGCTACGGTCCAGCTCCATACCAAGAACACATCCTGTTTCGGTCTGCACAAAGACTCTTCTCCCTGAAGATTGTCTCTGTAGCAGCTTCCCTTCCATCTTGTTACCCCCGGTGAGGGGAGTCTTGAATACCGCAACTGCCATTTGTGTCTGCACGGGACTGTCTAGGTTCCGAGACATGAAACAAAGGAGACAGCAGCTGAAGAGAGAAGAGCTTCAAGACCAGTGCCTTTGTCTGAAACCAACACAAACCGGAAACAGCAGAAGCAGATAGTACTTAAACCGATCATGAAACGTAGACAACAAATCCAAATAGTTTTTCTCTCTCTCTCTCTATAACAGGAGGCAGTTAGTTATCGCTAAAGTCTCGAGCTTTGGAGTAAAGAATATTGATCCAAATCGCTACATCAGGTAAGCCATGTTTCTTGATCTGCAAATAAAGATCACATCTTTTTAGTAGTGTCACCAATCTATCAATAGCAGATCTGTCTAAAACGATCTCAAATCTCTAGACCTTCAACATAGATTCCACAAAGACTATAACTTTTGATCGTTTATGAACATATCAGTCCAAAGATTAGATCTTTATCCAAAAAAGTTTACACAAATCATATAACATAACAAAAAAAACTATATCTTTACACAAATGAATGAGCTTTTTTCATGAAGAAAACTCACAAAGATCTGAAGAGGAGAGGTGAATCAGTGGCAATAAGGAAGAATATGTCAGTTCATCATCATCATCATCTCTGAGGAAGGGGAGGAGAGGAATCTTTCGAAAGAGGCTTCAATGGAGGCAGAGAGGAAGCAAAGAATCAAACTCAGTGAGGAACACTGATCCCTGTGTGTGTGTGTGTGTGTTTGGGGGATGTCTCCTTCCTTCCTTGCTTGGAGTTTCAAACGAACGCTTTTTAACTCTGATCTCGACTCTGGTTAAAAATCTCTTAACCATGGTTTGCGTTATTTATCTTTAGTAACCTATTTATTAGGGGGATTGATCCCTAAATCTATCTTACTGACACGTCATTATGTTATTTTAATCCTCATTATTACTTTAGTTAAATTTTTCTGACATTTTTTTTTCTTTACGTTTATTTTATTTAATTCCACTAGATTATTATTATGGTTTTGGTGTTGCCGTAGTTTTTACTTATTTCTTGGTTTTTTAACCTTTTTAAATTTTCTTTATTCTGTTTTCTAAGCACAAGTGCACAAGTCCTTCAAATTATGGTACCTACATTTTTTTGGCTAAACCTATGATCGAATTCAAAATTGATATATGATAGATACTCCCTCCGTTCCTTAAAGATGATTGTTCTAGGAAAAAAATTTGTTTCAAAAAGATAGTAGTTTTACTTTTTCAATGTATGCTTTTATGAAAATTTGTAAGTTTCAAAAATATTAATGGTGTTTATTGAATTTCTATTGGCTAAAAGTTATTGAAAATTGTTATTTACAAAAAACAATGCATTTACAATCAAAATTAATGAATTTTCTTAATATATGTGAAAATTCTAGAACTACTATCTTTTAAAAACAGAGGGAGTAATATTTAAAACATTTTAAGAATTTTATTCTGTCGTTTTCCAATTTAATCAAAATATTTGGAATAGGGCACAAACTTCAAGATTACAACATGTTGTGAAATAAATTTATTATTTTTCTTTAATTTAGTACTCCATGGATCACTATGGAAAGACGTGCGATCCACCAAAAAAAAGAGTTCAGATGAAATTATATGATCCAAAAGAAGAAGAAAATTGAAAAATAACTTATTACAGTACAGAGTCTTTTTTTTTTCCGTCAATGATTAATATTAATGAAAACAAAGGGCCAAGCCCACCGGACTACAATAGGGACAAAGCCCAATAACTAAAGCCCATTTCGGGCAAGCACAAGACAAAGTCCGAAGGCCCAAAAGAGAAAACCCTAGCAACTGAGGGTGACGCCGCCGCACGCATCACACATCGCTGCTCCGAGTACCTCACCTTCCCGGAGCCCCACCGCTCCCTATCTTCTTCACCGCGAAAACCTCGACTCTGGTGCTAACCGTAAAGGAGAGATACCATCGCCGACGCGAGATCTCTTCCATCTCTTTTCATCCCAATCACCGAGCAGAAACTTCGCGTGAAACAACACCCAAACCGTCGGGAAGCTTCACTACTCCTCCGACTACAGATCCAACCTCCACTCCAAAGAACTCTTCCTCTGCTTTCCTAAAACTTTCGGAGAGCTACAATCGACTAAAGTCGAAGTCTCATCCGACTCAAGCAATTTTTCAACAACAGATCGAGAAGAAACAAAACCCAAACGAAAAGAAAAATTAAAATTGAAAACCAAAGCCGCCGTCAACCGAAGGTATGGTGACGCGGAAGCTTAAGCCGACCGCTCTCCTTTTTCTAAACAGGAGCCGCGACGGAGACAGGAGCCGACCGGCCATCGAAGAGATGATGCGCCGCCGGAGACAAAAGAGGAACGGAACAAATTGACTCTCAGAAACATCACCGATAAACAAAACCCGACCGACGGCATGTCTGAGAAAGCCCACCGCCGTCGGTCAGATCTACTTTCTCTCTCACCTCTCCCTTCTCTCTCTAAAGCGTGATGTCTCAAGAATTACAGTACAGAGTCACTAAAGGGAAGGTAAAATAGTAAATAAGAAAATTCATCATCGTCCCCATCTTTTTAGAAGGGTCTAGAAAAGGCAAAGAGAGCCGTCCGATTGTAGATTCTTAGGGAATCTTGACCGTCGGATGTGGGAAGGTATGTGTTGAAGGATGAGAATGCCGACGTGGTAATAGCGACATGGACCTACGAAACTGGGCCTCATTAGTTCCAACTTCCAAGCCTATGTAAATATTGCAGTAAAAATTAGGTGCAGGTAATAATTAGAAAGCACATTCATATTTTACCAATTGTATTTTTTTTTTCTCACAGCTATTAAAACAATCCTAAAGAAAAAAGATTTAAAGATTTTTATCTTTAATTTTAAAAACCTCACCAAATTACTTGATTCTACGAAGAATATCTTACTTTATTTGAGTAAAATAATTAACTGAGATAAATACTGTTTTGGGGATAAATAAGATAACATAAAAGATAATTGACGAACTAAACTAACAATAAATTTACAGATTTATCTGAATAATTCAAAATTTACTTTGAAACAATTAAAAAGAAGAATCAAGTAGTGGCAATTGAAAAGTAATTAACATGGAAGTTCATATTTTACAAATGATTACATCTGTAAACACTAAATTTGTCATGAACTTTTGGTATTATCTTAACATAGATATGATTTAAAGATTTTCATCTTAACAAATACATCACCAAAATATTTTGAGATAACTACTTATAAATCTACAAAATAATAAGATAAAAGATAATACTAACTAAGATTTGGTTAAAATAATAAGATAAAAGACAATACTAACTAAGATTGGGTTAAAATAATAAGATAAAAGATAATACTAACTAAGATTGGGTTAACAATAATTTACATATTTCACTGAATAAATCTACAAAAATGTTGAAAAAATAAGATTGAGTTAATAATAAATTTACGTATTTCACTGAATAAATCTACAAAAATGTTGAAAAAAAAATCTACAAAAATAATACTAACTAAATTATGAGTTCCATAATACAATGGCACTTTCAACTTCAAGTACACATGAGGGTAAATAGTGAATCATAATAATAATAGACAATGAGATTAAACCACTTTGGACAAAAAGATCTTGTCTCCATGATGCAACATTCAGCTTTGAACACTTTTGGCTAATTTAATGATTTTGTATTTTAGAAAAATAAAAAATAATAAAGAGAGATTAAGCGTAAATTATAACACATGATCCAAAAACCATGTGCAGTAGTAGTGTCTTCCCATTAACTCCACTCATATTCATGTGAAGTTATTCTCAAATACAAAATACCACAAAATTGTATTAGTACCAAAAATCTATAAAGCAAATCGATGAATATGATTCATTAATCAACTTACATTCTATTGCATTGTTATGTAAAGCCTGATTGTCACCAGTAGTCACCACAAGAGCATTGTCCATCCTCAAAATGATGGTAACGTATTGGATCTCTTATAACCACACTACGGTTCTCTAGCTTTGATGCAAGCTTGAAGAACACATGACAATCCCCACATATCCTCAGATTCTTTCTAATCCTAATCACTTTCCCAACAGGTAACGTCATCAAGCCAAAAGCCAAAGCCAGTTTCTCGCTATGATGTCTAAGAGAATCCTCCATCTGCTCTCCTTCAAGATCTTGTAACACAAAGTTTGTCTCAGGAACATAACCAATGCCAATCATTCTATCAATCAACTGATTCAGCTTCTTGTTGACATCAACTATCATTGGATGAGATTCATCTCCGATGATAAAAGCATGAATCTTCTTGTCTACTTCAATCCAGCTACATCCAGGCTCTTTCTTGATCCTTCTGTCTCTCATCTGTGTCCTGATCTCCTCAACGCTATCCCACTTCTGAGAGTTTGCGTATATGTTAGACAACACCGTGTAAGTCCCCGCATCATCTGGATCGAGTTCTATGACCTTTTTAGCTACGTATTCGGCCAGCACCATGTTTCCCTGAACCCTACAAGCACCAAGAAGTGTTCTCCAAGTCACAGCATCCGGCTCACACTCCATTTCATTCAACAGCTTCACTGCATCGTCAAGCTTTCCAGCTTTTCCTAACAGATCAATCATACAACCGTAATGTTCCCTCACTGGTTCTATTCCATAAAGTTTCTTCATGGATCTGAAGTAGTACCAACCATCTTCAAGTAACCCTGCGTGGCTACACGCAAAGAGAACTCCAACAATGGTGATGTAGTTTGGCTTGGTCCCAGAAGCTTTCATTGACTCAAACAGCTTCAACGCCTCCTGGCTATAACCATTCTGCGCTAACCCTGAGATCATCGTGCTCCATGTGATCACATCCCTCTCCTTCATCCCGTTAAACACACGGCGAGCATCCTCCAAGCTCCCACACTTGCAATACATGTCAACAAGCGCGTTGTTGAGTATCAAGTCTTGGTCATACTTCACTATATGAACATGAGCTTGCATCCCAAGCTCCAACAGAGTCAAACCAGTACAAGCCCTCAATACGCTAGTCAACGTAGCCTGCTCAGCGGTGAAGCCAGCCCTCTTCATCCTCTTGAAAAGCTTCAAAGCCTCATCATTTTTACTGTTCTGAGCAAACCCACCAATGATGGAGTTCCAAACAATCGCATCACCAGTAACCATCTCATCGAAAACGCAAAGAGCATCCTCCGGCTCACAAAGCTTAGAAAAGACATCAATCAAAGCACTCCTGACGAAAACGTCAGACTCAAGACCGTCCTTGATGATCCCACAATGAAGCATTCTAACATCAGACATCTCCTTGCAAGATCTCAGAACAGAGGAGTAAGTATACACGTTCGGTCTCACACCTTCTCTCAGCATCGAAACCAAAAGCTCCAAAGCCTTTTGCTGCTGTTTGCTCTTGGAATAAGCTGAGATCATAGTAGTCCAAGAAACAACGTTTCTCAGAGGCATTTCGTCGAACACGTTGTGAGCATCAGTCAAAAGATTGAATTTGACATACATATTGATCAAAACATTAGCAAGGAAGAGCATTGGTTGATGCCCATTGAAGTATAAGTGACGACGAATGAGGTTCCCTTCGTGAACAGCTCTATGAGACATGCAGCATTTGATGAGCTCAGAGTAAGTTGCAGGGTCTGCCCAAAGACCATGACTTTGCAATGAATCCATTGCTCTAAGAGCTTTGGGAATGTCTCTTTGGTAACAGAACCTGGTGAACTCATTGAGAAGATGGGTTTGGTCGGTGGAGCTGTAAGAACGCCGTGACGCTAGGACAGGTCTAAGTAGTTTGAGCTTTGTCGTTAAAGACTTCATTAGTGTCCCCTGGCTCAGTATCGATGTTGTCACATTCCAAAGGTAAATGATATTTTTTTAGATTGTTTTGTGTGAAGTGGTGAAACGTTACTTGATTTTATTACAGCAACAGAATTTTAACTTTGGTCGGAGTAGAGTTATAACACGAAGAAGAGCCTATGATGTTCCAAATAGTAAAACAAAGGCATAATAACTCCCAAGTTTAAACTAATAGAGAGGGAGGGAGAGGTGCATAATGTTTTATGGAAGAAACTCTTTAGAGAGCTTCTGGTTGCATAAACGGGTTAGCGATTTCTTCAGTTCCATCTGTTGGTGAGACGAGCATCACTGCAGTTCCACGGCAAACCTAAAACCAGGAACAAAACATAGTGAGTTTAGAATTCTAACGGGTTCAACTATGAAACAAGTAAGAAAATGGGTCATACAATTAAACCGAGGGGTCTCGTCTGGTCAGTGGTCTTCAAAGGGTCATCATGATCTGGTCAAACATCAGTCAAGAGTCACACAATATTGTTTATGGATCATGCAAATCAAGAATACAAGACAACAACAGCTCCATTTTTCAAATATGAAAAAAGACTTGATACGTTGCGCCCTTTTATTTCACAGCAAACATGATTAAGCAACCAAAAATCCTCTTTTCTAGCATATATGATCAAGATTTCTATCACTTTATACACACATACACATAGAGACATATGTGTGGAGGAGTAGAGTAAGGTGAATAAAATGAGGCACATACAAGACTCATAACAGTAACAGTATAATCAAGGAGACCAACAACAGAACATAGCTTCTGGTTTCAATAGATACTGTACCGATTATACCACAGCAAAGATGAATAGGAGATTAAAGAAAAACTCTATTTTCAAAAAAATTATATGACAAAGATGCGCACATATATTGTATGCAGCAAGACTAAAGAGAAACCCAATAAGATACAGAGAGTCTCTTATTTTATTGGCAAGTTTAAGTAGAGAAACTGTAGTTAAACATGGATACCTAGTTACCTACACGACTTAAACATCTCAGCCTCTCGGGTTGAGCAGGTACATAAAAAAAAGATAATGGGAGGAAAGAGAGACACCTCGAACAAACTCTACAGCCCCATCCAAAACAAGGTTGAGCAACTGATCGTAGCCCTTAAGAGTTCCAGTGACTGCACACAAAAATAACACAACCATCAAAATCTCCAATTGCAAGAGTAAAAACAAAAAAAAGAAATTGCAACAATAAGATAAAAAAAAAAACTCTTTCTCCTCAATACCTTGTCTACCACCGGTGAGCTTAACTTGAACACCCTTGTCAACGAACTTGGCCAAATCCAACACCGTCTCCTTTCTTCCTGACTGTATAATTAAGAAACAAAACAAATCAAACTGATTGAACTGAATCATTACAAAAGTGACTACTTTAACATCAATGTAGGATAGTTTACCATGGTAGAGCAGAGTCTTCGTTAAAAAAAATCTGAAAACAAGCGGAAAATAAAACTGTATTAGCAGAAGATAGTAAAGTCTTATACTTTATGAAGCATTTCAACGAAAGTATGAATGGGTCACCGTCCGCTCAAAATTAGGGTTTCGCAATTCCAATTAAAAACTAGGGTTTGCAAACGATGCTTCTAAGCAAATCAATGAGCTTGGTTTTGATTATATTGAAGAGACTGATGAACTTTAACTCACCGGATAAACGAAGCTCTCTTCAGAGAACTTTGGCGGCGAAGCAAATCGGAGGGACGATGTTGTAAAGGCGAGAGGAGAAAGTCAGAGAATCTATAGTGAGTGATGCAAAGGCTCTGGTTTAAATCGCTCAACCATGATGTCGGTACGATATTTTTAATATTTGCTTAACCGGGATTGGGTATCTCTATGATTAGTTTTCTTTTGGTACGGTTTTTTTTTTTTTTTTTTTTTTTTTTTTTTTTTTTTTTTTTTTGTTTAACCTGGGGGTATCCCGGACCTTAGGCCCAGACTAATCACCAAGGGGAGGTGCAGCCCACCGATGGACCCTCTCTCCGGATATTCAAATGGGCCGAAAGCATGGCCCATATCCGCGTGGCCCACGTTGGGGTAAATCTGAGTTGGGGAGGTTTCGAACCCACGACCCTTAGGATCATTGTGGGCAGCCTCACACCACCCGACCACCAACGCTGGTTGAATACGGTTTATTTTATTCTTAAAGATTCATGGGAACATTTCCAACGTAAAACTTCATTTTTTACTTCAAATTAGAGTAAAAATATGAATATGAAGAAAAAAATGTTTCAATCTTATTCAATTTCTCACTCTATAATAAAATAATTAACAAAAAAATAGATTACTCATTTATAAAATAATCTATATTATGAAATCGAATATAAAGTTGGGTTGGAACATTCTTTACTTCATATATATTTTTACTCTATTTTAAAAAAAAATAGAATAGATTTAGAGATGCTTTCATAAATATGTGATTTGTTTTAAATTAACAAATTCACTATTACTCAAATATGAATTTTAAAAATTATTTTAAAATTTAATGTTATTAAATTTGTCATCATTTCATAAAATGCTCTCAAATTCACCACTATTGAACAAAATCTAAGTTAGAGATTTGGAAGAACTCTAAGGGGGATGTATTCAACTAGGAGTTTTAAGTGATTTGTCTTAAAATGACAAATCCACTGTTATTCAAACATGAATTTTAAAAAACACTTTAAAATCCAGTGTTATTGAACTTGTCATTTCACAAAACACTCTGAAATCCACTGTTATTGAACAAAATTTAAGAAGGTGATTTTAAAGTACTTTAAGTGTTTCTAAGGTATTTGAAGAGAGTTTCTTAGTTATAAAAATAAAAATCCAAATCTCACTGTTTTAGATGAGATTCTAGAGTGTTTTAATCAAAATCATTCCAAATTCTCCAATTCTCCAGCAATCATCTACAAACTCATTGAAAATCAAATCACTTCAAATTTCAGATTCAATACACCCCTCTAAGTGTTTCTAGAGTGTTTGAGAGGAGTTTTTAGTTATAAAAAAAACAAATTCCAATTCCTATAGTATTAACAAAAAAAAAAAGTAAAATTCTCAGATTCATCTACAATCATTTGAAAACTCAATAAAAATCAAACCATTTCAAATTTCAGATTCAACATACCCCTAAAACGATCTTAAGACTTTTTAAAAAAGTTTCCATTCTTTTCGGTTCAATTTGTTTTAGTTGTACCTTTTTGAATATGCAAATTATTGTATGTTCCCCAACACATATTAGATATCGGGTTTTTTTTTTATGTATTTGTGATTCAAATATGTTTCATCCATGATTTGATTCGTAGCCACATAGACATTCGGTGTCTCAGATATTCAATTTTTTATAATTTTAATCAGATATCTGATTCGATCCGCACAAATAAATAAATAATTCAAAAATAATACAAAATAATAATGTTTATTACAAATTAAAAATTATTTACCCTTTTAAGTGATAATAACTAATATAATAACTTTAATAAATAAATAAATTAAAAATTTATATAAAATATAATATTTATATAAGTTATATATGTAATTATTTAAATATATGCATATAACGAATTTTTATAAAATATATGAGTATTTTTGATTACTTTGTTTCTTACAGATTTTAATAAATATTAGTATTTATTTTGATTTATATAGAGTTACAGATAAATATTTTTTTTTGTTCAGATCGAAATAAACAAGAGTTTGAATCAAAATTTACAGATGTACTGCCTTGTTTAGTTGTCTCTTGCATTGGTATAGATATCTAGATTGATTAAGCACATATAAGGTATAAGCAAAGCACAACGAGACAAAGTTATATACATACACATAACATATGCTATATATTCTCGCTTGTTCTGAGTTTGCCAATGGAAATACTAAATACAATATGAAGTGAAAAGTATGATGCAAATCTGCAATAAAGACGGCTCTACATGCAGACAGTGGCGGATTTAGAAACTGTTTTGATCCAGGAAAAATTATATATTACAGTATAGTTTAACAATCAACAGGGGAAAATATCAAAAATTGGTAAACAATTACATCAAATTTACAAATATTATAGGGGGGAACTGCCCCACCCAAAAGTAAGTGGCCTCGCGCCCTCGCCCCTGTTTAATTAACATGGATATCAATCGAAGTATAATGTGTGCTGAAATATTGTTCCATGTGTTTTACAAAAAAAAAAAAAATATCCATGTCTGGTAAATATCTTCTATATAAAATGCTATAATATTTTTTAACAAAAAAATGCTATAATATCTTGATATGGATCGTCGACATATAAAAGTGGTGGTTTGCAGCAACCCGGCTGTTAAGAAAACTATATATGAATAAGAATAATATTTATATGATTTGATTCATGGGCTTCATATGCATATTCTACGTAGTATTTACTTGTATAGGAGTCAGATTCATCTGATAGCACTCAGAACCCCATATTTTTGTTAGATAATAGCTTGTTGAACCAGAAAGCGGCTGTGACTAAGAAAACCGTGAGCTGTGTTGAATGGAAATGAGATCTTTAAACATGATAATGATGAATCTTAGTTCAAGTTTTGTAGCTTGTAATTTTAGGATACACATGAAATTTTCTGTTTTTTTTTTCCTTTTTTTTCATCAAATCATACATGTAACTAACTCAGTTAATAATGGAACTCAAACATATTTTTCCTCTTGCAATATAAAATAAAAAATACAACCAATCCAGCCACCATGTTACAGTGCATGAAACGAAGGTCAGATAAGCTCAACCCCCAAACCAGAGACTTAGGGTTTTGCTTAAATCTTGTCGGCCACTATCATAATATAAAAAGAATTAACATGAAACGTAGTCCCTTAATTACAATAATATCACCAAAACTTCTTATACCAACCACTTAGCCATCCTAACTTAGCTTAACAATTTGATTAATCTAGCTTATATTAATAGTTGTATTGAAAAAAAAATCATGGACGTAGAGACTTGTTGTGAACTGGCCGTCTTCTTCTAAACCTTGGATAATCCATCGATAGATATTTCGATAGAGTTTTCTCCTCTTTTTCGTCACGTAACCTCTTCTCTTCGTCCATAGATTTTCCTGAAACAAAAAATATATACAAGATTCAAAACAACCTCTTAGTTCGAATATTTCAAAGAGATGCCTGTTTTTTCTTTTATGTTTCATTAGATAGATGCTCTCCTACAAACTAAAGAGATCAAAAATATTTATAACATAACATTTTATACTGACATGGTCAATGATTCACATGTTTGACTTATATATTTACATATGTATGATTAATTTATTTGCGAAAAAGCTTTATCATTTCCAAATGATTGACTTACCAGAAGAAGAAGAAGTAACTCGAGATTGATGAGTTCCTGAATTCATCACCTGTTATTGGCAAACAATAGTAAGTAGAGATTCCTCGTATATATAAGATTTGATTAAAAACTTTCCATACATAAACAGATGCACTAATCTCTTACATTTTCATGTTCACTAGAGATGATCATGAGCTTCCGTGGCGCCATCTTAATAACAATCTTTTCGCTTACACCTGATGTATCATTGTGACTCAAGTTAGTTACCACAATCGCGCTTACAACTCATCCGCCTCGACCATGCCTTGATTGATATTCAAAACTTGGTGGTTTATAAAATAGAAAAACTTAGTTACCTTGGCTCGGAGATGAGTAGCTAGTGTGGAGTTGCAGAGAAGATGTTTGAATTACAAACAAAAAAAAGGTCAATACACAAAGTAAGCAGGTGACTCTAACTAGCTTCATTGTATTAAGTGATTTTAGCTTTGATAAAAAAATTTGTTGGTGCTATCTTTCTTTTTTGTTCTTCTCCTCTTTATATCAATGAAAATGAACGTACACTCACACATATATAATATGTTAGTGTGTGTATGTGCAAAAGATAGTGCACGAAACACAAAAGTGAGAGTTTCAAAACAAGTTGAAGAAACTATTTATTAAAAATATCGAAAAGTTTATTATGAAAAGGTAAGGGGTTCACGCCATTGAGGCTCGTTCTCGGGGTTGTCTGTATTGAGAGAAACACAAGTTAGGCATCATACTTCATCAAACCCAATTTGTCGAGCCTTCGCCTTTCTGTCATTTTTTGTCTCTTTTTTCTACATATCCCACACGTCCTATATCTAATTTATCTACCATTGTCCATTTACCTTCATCATATATTTTAATATCATCGTATACAAGATATATGTAAAGAAAGAGCTCATAGTGAAGCAGCGTTTGCTGTTTTAAGTTTAAAGATAACAATATGAAATCAACATTGATGTGTAAATCCTCCAAAAAAACATTTAAATGTGTATATGTTTTTTTTTTAAAACAAAGGAATTGCTATGTGTCTATCTATGTGTATATCTATTTTAAAAAGATTGTGTTGCCAGTCATTGTCTAGGGTGTAATAGAGAGTTTAATACTAAACTAAGTTAACGTTTTGATAGTATATTATATATTTCTTTATATGTATATATATATATATATATATATATATATATATTAGAATAGAAAATAATTAATATTTCTTCACGTTAACAACGTTTTAAGAAATTAGTACCTCATTCAAGGATTTATTTTTATATTAAAGTTACTGCATATGGTTTATACTGTATATTAATATATGCGTCTCTTAGCGAGTATGTTATAAACAAAGTTTTTTTTTTGTAAACAAAGTTACTGCATATGTTATAAACAAAGTTGTTGAGAGCATTCACATCATATATGTGCCTAAACCCTTTGCTCTTTCTCACACGTTTTGACATTCACACGCCTAAGTTACTTAAAAGCACTACCCAAATGAAGGTAAGATGAGAACATCACTTTCTAGTTTGTTGCAAAACATCTATGCTAACATCATTGATCTTATCACGTTTTAAAAGCGTTTCAAGTCAAAACATTAGTAAATTACAATCAATACGTGTTTAAACCAAAAGCTTGTAAATCAAATCGGCATTGTCCGTACCATATCACGGTTTTTATGTTTTGAAAAATCATATATCAGATACGCTCGGATTTGTATATGGACTAAAATAATTTATATAGCTAGAACAGGCCACGCAAAACCTGTTAAGTTTTTTTTGCTTGTCTTCGATTTTGTGATTAACAAATGAGCTGGCTAGCATGACTACCTACAACGCTGAGCTTGTGTTTTTATAATTAAGATTAGATTGGCATTATTTTCCATCATGACATCCCTAATCATAATCATTGGCCTCGTGCAAGTATTTTAACATTATAAATAACTTGATCAACGGGTGAATGGCCCACTAATTCAAATTCTGCTAAACAAAAATAATTTCGATTCTAAAAATCCAAGAAGAAGTCATCAACAAATACAGGTTGATGACTAGTATGTCAAATAAATTGTAGAATAATGAAATAACGTAACAATAAAAATACTTACATTTTCAAAACACGAATTGGTTGGTATGTCATTATCATTACTAAATAGAATAGAAACAACACTGCAACACAATGGTCTTGAAATCGCCGAGAATCGAGACAAATGCCTTGGAAAAATAGATTGACCCAAGTCGCTGATACGTCTGACCAAAGACCACTGCATCAGGTTGTAATAACTGTCTTTAAATAACCACTCAGGGATCAAGCATAAAAACCAAAAGCATGTACACATACATGAATGAAGATGAAGTTATAATAATAAACTCATCGGATACATAACACCGACCATGTTGCATCTTTAACCAAATCTCAAAAACCCCTAGCTGTTAATACTACTTCCAAAATGCCAACTACACACACCATGTCATAACTATAAACCACCCAAAAAAAAGAGAAAAAAAATATTTACTTCAGCATTTAAAATATAAAACATCCCTTTAAAAAGAAAAATATTGTAAAATGTCATATCTCCTTCTTGCTCTGAGCTTCGAAGTAAAGTTGCTTCTGAAGTAGTTTGATCAAGAGGATCTACAGCAAAGAAGAATCTGTCTCCATCCTTTGTGTCTCCTCTTCTCTGGTTTGGCCATTCTTACAGGACTACTGTTCCATTCTGACTGTAATCTGCACACCAAAACCATCAAATTCAGACAAAGATTTCTCTTTGGAGCTTGCATCAAAATGATGAATAGTCATGTATCATTACACTGGGAAAGCAAAGGATCTTCCACTTGCTGTGCTTGCATCAGAACGGACAGAGAGGCTTCCAGAGAATGCAATAGGTCCTCTGTACGTTATATGACCTGAGATTGAAACTGCTTCTGCTGCTGAGAAACTCGTCTCTCCAAATCCATTGGAGATAAGTTTGTTGTCTTCCAGAGAATCTCCCACTAACAAGTTTGGTTGTTGTTTGTCAGTTTCAGGCTTCTCAAGGTCGTTGAAAGTTTTGTTTGGCTCTTGAGGAGTTACTGTAGAAACAGAGGAAAGCTTCTCCTCTGCTTCTTTAGGCTCATCTTTTTCCTTCTCCTGCAAGTAACACACACATCAGCAAGTTAGAGACTTTTAGATTGAAAAACTGAAACTTTATTTGATGTAATATTACCTGAAGCTGAGGTGGAGATTGTTCATCAAGTTTATCACTATTGTTGCTGTTGTTGCTAAGAGGCTTTGGTTCATCTTCCCATGACAGAATATCTCCCAAAGTTAAAGATTCCTTTGGAACATTATTCTCCAATGTAGCCTCTTCAATTTCATGAGAGATCTCAGATGAGTCTTTAGCTTCTCTTGTCACAATCAAAAGCTCTCGATTGCAGCAACTGCGAGTACCTTCAGCATCAGCAAACTCTTCTCTTGGAGATTCTTCAACATCTTGGTTTGTCTTAGGATCACTACAGATCTCAGAATCAGTATCAACCTTACCACTTCTATCTTCTGAGGACTTAGTTGTTTCTGTTTCTTTGTCTGTTTTCATCAAATCCTCTGACTCACACTGGTTTGAGTCTGAGCTACATTTCACAGACCCTTTCTCACCGAATAAGAACTTCTCCTGAACCGGCACGCCTTCATCGACACATATGTCCTTCACCATATGATAAGTACCCTCCTTGTAGCAAACTACAATCTCAGGCAAGTCACAGGCCGTAACGTTCTTGTCCATAAAAAACACCGGATCAACTGTCTCAAGAGAACCATTTTCAGCATCCATGTTATCAACTCCTAGTTTCTTTCCAGCCTCACAAGACTGGTTTCCATCATTATCTTTATCCAATTCTTCTCCAGTTCTTGTATCATAGAACAACTCACACACATTGTCATTGTTCTTTCCATTTTCTAGGCCCTTTAGCTCTGCATCTTCCCACTTCTCTTCAAGACAGTTCTGAGGCTTAGACTCATCTTTGCAGCTCTCTACCGAGTTTCCAACCACATGATCAATATCTGAAAATAGAAAACACCATTTGATGTAAAAAACATGCAACGACCATCAAAAACATCTTGAAAAGCTACAAAGCAGTCAAAGATTCAATAACAAAAATATATAAACGCTTAAAGACCTTTATTTTTACCTGCTCTCATCGTTTCAAGAGAGTACACCAGAGCTATATCTTCAAGCACCAGTCAAAAAAGACAATCTACATGTTCATGGACAAATAGAGAACAACAATGAGGAAAAGATAAGTATAAGGAAACTTCATTCTAGAGTATGGAATCCATAAAAGTTTAAAATCTAATATATCTAGTCTCTTTCACTCAAAGTTAGATACAGACGCAACCCCCCATATGACTTAGATGCAATAGTTGTTCAACGAAGCAATGGGCCAGGAAGATTGTGACAGAAACAAAAACCAAGCTTTGAGGAGAAACTATTCCATGTATACATACATGTGAAAGATGCTTTTTTCTTTTCTTTCCACAAGTCTAAAGAAAAAATCATCATGAGGTCTAAGCAAACAGATAATAAAAACAGCAGAAAAAAAAGATGCAATCAACCACTACCATGACCACTTTCCCCAACTTTTTTCAAATGTGGAGAAAAAGACATTTAGATAAAAGCTGAAACCCCAATAATACTACACAAGAAAGTTTCAAAAACAAGCCTATTCTGCATTACTTGCACCAGTAGTTATAAGATTTATAGCAATCAATTATTCATAGCTTCTATAAGTGTGGCTAGGTATTACAATTTACAAACTACAAAGAATGAAGAATCTTTTGCACAGTCATATAAAAGAAGAAAAGAGACAAAAAGGATAAAGCTTTGAAATTTATAAAGTTTTCATTCAAAACAATCAATCAGTCTCTTTTCACAGGAATATCAAAATAAACAATTGGAATTTTGCAGGACTGAAGAATCTAGAACTCAGAATCCCATTAAAAAAAAGCTTTAAAAAAAACTCTATCAGCCTAATAATAAAAAAAACAAAAGGGTATGTAAAACTAGTGGAATATATACAGATCTAATAGCTAGAATCCAAATGAAAAGCCTAACATGAATCAACGATTAAGACTTTTTTAGAGGAATCTTTAAAGTAGATAACTACAACAACAACAGAACCTTACTAGATCAGCAGATACAGAGAGACTCAACCTTCTATAGCAGCCATTAACTTGAACCTAAACTTGGCATAAGAAAAAAAAAAAAACAGGGTTACAAAACAGTAGATCAAAAAAAACGAACTAGGTTGAAGAAGACAACCTACGATCACTTGTAAGAAAAAAAAAATCCAACCTTTGGATAAGAAAAGCAACATACTGTACTTTGAAGCTGTTGAAAAATCACTGTCTATGCTATTAATTTGAAACACAGAGAGATACAACCAAAAGAGTAGAGCCAATCTCTCTTTCTTCTTTATTGCAATTTGGTTCCGCATTAAATTACATAACATTTAATGCCACCATTTTTTAGAAGTGTTAATTCCATTATATTTATTTTTATGGTATAAATGACGCAAAAAGAAAAAGAAAATTATTTAGAGGATTAAGAGATCCTCTACAGAAGAAGAAAAATGCACTTACCAAAACTCTCAAATCTCTTCACTTTCCTGGAAAAAATAAAAACTTTCTCTTCATAGACATGAGATCATCAGAAGATATCGTTCGAGTAATATACCCTTTTGCTCTTTTGACTCTCTGTTCTTCTAGTGTGTTTGAACTAAAACTGGAAAGATGAAAACTTTATTTTCTCGGAGGAAGTGAAAAAGGTTGGATTTTTGAGGTATTTTCCTGGAAAATAAACAGGCGGTTCAAAAGGGAAGGGAACAAATAAAGCTTTGGAGAAATCGGATCTGTGAAACTGCACGAGAGAGTATTTATCTCTCGTGGATTTGACTTTTTATTTTGAGAAGATTCAGATTATAAAAGAACAGAACTTTGGGGGGTTCATAATGAAAACAAATAAAAAGTCAACTATCTGCCAAAGGATTTGGGTGAGGCGGTTTGCATTTTTGTCCCTTCTCCATTTTTTTTCATTTCATCATTTTTTCTTTATTTTTCCCTTTTAATTTACTTTTATTTATAGTTTACAAAAAAATTACTTTTATTTAGAATTTACTTTACCTTTTTATTTTTTTTTTCTTTTTATTTAATTTTAATAAATTTTTGAGTTTTGTCATAATTAAAAGTTGGCTTGTTTTTTTAATGCCAATTGGCTGATTTTCTTTCTTTGCTTTAATCTAATTACGTATGTAGTGGTTCATAACTTCATATAGTATCCATGACAATGAAATAGACGTGAGTTCTAAGTCACACCAATCTTTAGTTTCATATATTTCTTGTTCCCAACTCTGCTCCACATATTTCTCATGATTTCATATAACAAACAACAAATATTATAGTAATTTTTAATATCATAACCTCAATTTTTTTACAGAAAATGAAAATAAGAAGTCACGTCCGAAATAGTTAGCGGCATAAAGATATTAAGCTATTAAAACACTAGTTTATAAATTAAGTAAACCGAGGCATTGTAGTAGATTAACTTTGTCACGGTACGTCGCGTTACACCCGATAAACTAGTTCGTGATAAAATAAAACTATTGTTTTAGGGATCGGTAAACAAAGAGGGATGATCCTAGAAGGTGAACAACCACTGATTACATGACACGTGTACATCAAATAGTACCTGTACAGCTAAACTAAATAGAAGTCGTAGCAATTGAGGAATGTAACAGAAAGCCTATTTCGTCGTTATGTTTATGTCGAGCAGCAAAAGTCGAAACAAGAAAAAAAAATTAAAAGGACAAAGCTCTGCGTACGTGGTTGTGTTTTGTAATAAAAAGAATGGTCCAGCTAATGAGTACCGTACGATGGCAGCGAGTGTGTGCTTGTTATGAACTGTTCCTACTAAACATCAACGGCTATGTTTCGTTGGCTACGTTGGACCTACGTTTTCATCTCCAAACAACAACTACAGCTTTTTAGTTGTCATCGATTCTTAGTATATCTTTAAAAATTCAATTATTTTGATAGTTAAATATGTCCACGTAATGCCCACTGTTGATTTCTTCTAATAGGACTCATGACTCCGTTTCTTGTGTTACAAATGTATGAAACAAAATCTATATATTATTAAGATGACTATATTTGCAAATTTCAGATTGGAAGTGGGCATATTTTTAAAGTAATATATCAAAGATACTACATCTTTTTGTTTAAAGTGTCATTTTAATATTTTCTTACATAAAAATGTTTAAATTTATATTTAATTTAAGTTTGATATTAACTTCAAATATATTGATTTTATAATTTTTCTAATACTATTAATCAAATAGATGTAATTAATGAGAATATAATTATATATAATTCATTTTCCTAATATTTTGGGAAATAAAGGGAATATATGCTAATGTATATACTGCTAATTAATTTTGAATTGACAGCTTTTTTTTTTGCTAAGATTGTATTGACATCTTATGTACTTTAGTTAAAGTAATTAAAGTACAGTACTTTAATTATCTAAAATTGTCTAGTATACATTTTTTACAAAGTATCCTATTTATTACTTATTTAAATCTTTTTTATTTAAATCATTTTCTTTTGAAGAAACATATTGTGTCTAATATAATCTGTTTTGTTTTAGAAATAGCTAGAATAAGTCAACACAATTCTGTTACTCAAAATAATCTACTAATAATCATCTCACTAACTCAACGTTATTCTCTTTATGGATCTGAGTTCAAAATGGATTTCTACCAAAAATCACGTTTTTTTTTTTCAGTTATCTTATAATGTGTTGTAAAATCTTAGGAACTTATCTCTTATTTTCAGTAAAAAGGTAAAATATCTAATACAAGTCTCTGATCATCTGATGTCTTTCAGTCAAACATTTTTCCTTTACCAAATTGTGCGCTCGTAAGCTCAGTATAATGATTCACAACAATTTTGGTTTTTATATTTTTTGTTGATTACATATCATATATTAATCGGTTACTGTTATCTTATTATTAGTTCATATGTTTTATTTGTTTTTGTTTTCAAAAATCTAAACGTTTAGAACTGTGATTCACAGTTACTTTTCATACATTCGTTGATTACCTCGATTATGTTTCTTTCATGTTTAGGTATTTTTTGGTGATCAATTGTCTGAAAGCATTTCTTCTATTCGTTCGGTTAATGATAGGTTGTTGTTCACACAAAATATCTCCCACTTAAACGTGGAGTTGGAATGCTTTTGAAGATCTCTAAAATAAATATCGACAATATAAATATTACTAAGTGCATGCATTAGATCATGTCATCTTTTCTATCAATTGCGCAGAAGTGATCACGTTACTGCAGTTCCCCTGATTCTACGTTATTTAGCTTCTTTTGTTTTCAAACTTACCAGACTTTTATAAACCTTTTTGGATGGATAATTTATGTTATAATTCCAAACCATTACACAGCAAGCACAAGCAGCTCAAATTTAAAGACGATGAATATGATGATATAGAATTGCTGAACCACAAAGAAAAGAAAAGCAGCACCACGATCCACTATCTGTTCTTCAAATTACCAAATGAACCAAATGATTACTTCTCATCCTCTTCGAGGAAATGAGGAAAAAAGAAAAGGCACTAACCAAAGTGCGAAAACGACCAATCTATTACACGTTGTGTAGATCACTGGATGTTGAATATCAAGTTTTTTATTTTGTTTATAATTTTTTTTTAAACATATGCTTTGAACTTATAGAAAATAAACTAAATAAAGCTTATAGGTGTGTATTTCAATGGTAACTTAGCTGAAAACAATCTAAACCCCTCAAATGATTGATTCTGAATGAAAAAACCGAAACGCAAATCACAGTTCAACTGAAATCATTTGGCTTCCCGACAACGATGTTCTGTTCTGCCAAGAACTCTGTAATGGCCTTCTTTTGCCATCCTTTAAAGCTCCTGTAACAAAGAAAAACTATTTACTTGTAAATCCATGCGCAGAGATCAAGAGAACAATACCTAGAGGAGAATGAATGATTCTAGACTTTACTTGTGATCAAGATGAGCCACGATCTCTCCTCCAGGGAATGATGCTTTAGTAGCTTCAAATGCTGCTTGGATTGATTGTCTCCAAGTCCCACCAATGTGATTCTCTCCAGGTTTTGGTTCTTCCATAGGCAATGAGTATCCAGAAAGCAAATGGCCTACCCATACATCATCTTTCCTGATGAACGCAACAAACACAAAATCAGCCAGATAGATAGATTTAATGTTAATACTCAAGAGAGTTGTTGACAACTTACAAAACTACATCCATATGACGAGGAGCATAGTGTCCACCTCCAATCCCTAGAAGCACTTTCCTCTTCCCCGTTTCACTGTCCACAAAAATTATGATTCACATTAGTTTATACAATTCTACTTTATGTGGTGTAACGTTTAAGCTACCATGGATATATATACCTCTTCCAGTTCCCCACAGCTTCACCACCACCAAGCCCAAGTCCTTCCCACATTAACTGAATCCACACATAACACAATGTTTATACTTTGAAACCATAAACAAAGTAACAAACTTTTTATTCACTTACAAGAGCCATGACTTGAGCCGCGTCTTGCCTCTTCCAGTATTCCTCCGTACTACCTACACATACACAAACAACCAATGATTAAAATCAGAGCCTAGAACTTTCCAAACACACACGAGCTAAGCATACAAGTGAACAAAAGAAAGAAACTCACCAATCTCCAAAAACATTGTTGGCTTATTAGTTATTGGTCCATGATGAGTACCTTCCAGTGTTATCTATACATCCAAACAAAAGCTCTCAAGACATAAAGCCAAAATATTTTTTTTCATGAGGAGACAAAAACTACAAAACAGTACCTCAAACTCAGGAACTAAGCAATGAGCTTCAGCCATCTTCTTCAAAAGACGAAGCCACGGACCAATCCTAGGGCTCGTCAACGCCGCCCACCCCGGCTTTCCTCCCTGCGGCGGCGATTCACCTTCCTTCAGGTGAAGCACTCCTACACTCAAATCAAAACCAAAAAGCATCATCCTTTATACTAAAATGAGAAGAACCCAGAAGGAAAGTTTGCATCTTTTTAAGCAATACCAATAGGGTGAACAGTTAAAGCAGGGCGGTTCGAGACGGCGGTGTGACGGCTGAGGAAGATGACTTCGTCGACAGCTTCCCCGGTCGCTTCTTCCCACCGTGAATCGAGATCGTCTTCTTTCACTATAGATCCGTCGTGTTGGATCAATCTCGTTTGCTGGTTGACGAAACTCTTCATGTCCTGAAGAAGAAGAAGAAGAAGAAGAAGAATCCGACAAGAAGAAGTTAGCTTCAGACGAAAGTCTAAGACGGCGGCGGAGAAGGGTTTAGTGACGTTACCGGGGGCAAGATGGGTCCGGCGATCCATCCAGGCATGGCGAGAAGAGCCGCCGCGGGATTGATCGACGCGGGATCGGAGGTGGTGGATACGATCAGTGTAACCATCTTTCTCTTTGTCACTGTGGCACGACAAGTGGCGTTTAGAAGCGATTTGATGCGAGTTGCGTTTGTCTGGAAACTGAAGCGTATAATGTTTCGGCCGCTTGTTTTCAAAACCATATTTCTAGATTATCTTTTGACATTTGGAAACTAGTACTAAAAAGTTATTCTGTTTTGTTTGGCGAACAAGCTAGTTATTAAATGTACAGTAGAATCTCTATACATTAATAATCTATAAATTAATAATTTATAAATTAATAATTTTTATAAATTAATAAAATGTGTCGATTTCAAATTGGGTCGGTATTAAATATAACACAAATCGATAAAATAATAAAATAATAATATTTTTAAAATTTCTATGTTAATATATAGTACCCTTAAAATCATATATTAATAATCTATCTATATATAATTTTTATATAAGTACAAGTTAAATATTATATTTTTGGTTTTATATTCACAATGAATATTCTTTATTTTTTTAACATTTCAATATATTTTGGTAATATTTAGTAAAATTATACTGAAAACAACTTAACAATTATATGAAACATAAAATTATACATAAAATAAAATAATAAAATAATATGAAAGTCAATTTTAACATCTCCATTAAGCGGGTAACTATCTTGTGTATAGTTATGCTTTTTAACCTAGTTTATGTCTTTTTTCCAACTGGTTCTGATATGGATTCTGAAATTTTGCAGGCCCTTTTCGAAGCTTGTGCAACATGTAATAAGAAGCTTGTTTTAAGTTGGGTTGCAGCAGGTGAGGTTGAAGATATTACAGCGCCTGATGTCCGTGAAGCTGCATGAAATGTTTTGAAAGTAGTTAATTATAATGAAATTTGTGAATCACAATTCAATAAAATATGTTGGACTCAGCGTTTTGCTTGTTTAAGGGTGTTAATGGTATCCTAGTACCTGGTGATGTTCATAGAGAAGTGGAAGGAAACACACTTGCGCCTAATGTCAATGAAAAAGAGGTATATTAATTATGTTGGTGATAAGATCAATTATTATCCAAAGGGGTTGATGATAAGGAAACACTCAGCATTTTGATTGTTTCAAGGTCATGTTGTTATTATCCAACCAGAAGATTTTGGTGAAGGAGTGCAAGAAGGATTCTTGCTATAAAGTACACCCGTGAAAAATTGATATATTTTCTTGGTATATGCGAGGGATGCAAACAACACAAATCTTGAACCATGCACTTCAAGCTCTTGCATTATAACTATACCAGAGGTACTATTCTACATCTTTCATTTGACTGCTTTAAATGTTGGGCTAATTTGTGAAGAAGAAATTAAGTAAATAACATTGATTTTGACATAATGTAGAAACTAACATTTAACACTTCTTTGATCCAGTAATACTCTTAATAGTAATAAGTAGCAAGTTGCATATGGATGAAGTGGATGACATCGATCTATTTTTGTCATGAACATAAAAAAACTAACGTTACAACATTATTCGCCGCATACTTTGTTAATATGAATAGTAAATGAAATATTCCATGTCACTGAAATGGTGTAGCATTTCAATTATATTCAAAACCACAAAATATTGAAGCTAACCCCAATATTTAAATACATAACTCTAAACTAAACTCTATCAACAATTCAGTAGACCTTGCATGGAAATATAAACCATAATCCAATGTTAACCTTAATCTTCCATTAACTAAACTCAAATTTTCAAATTTCATTAAGATGTGTTACCATTCTATATCTAAAATACGATAATAGAACAATATGAAAGTCAAATTTCTAAAATTTAAATAATGTATATACGGTAAAATAAAATATATTCTTTTTATATATAAATAAAAATAGAAAAAATAGAAAAAATCTAAATAATTTTTTTTTTGTAAATTAATATCTCTATAAATTAATAAAATTTTAAAGTCCCAACATTATTAATTTATAGAGACAAGAGAATCAATCAAGTGTTTCGTAATAGCATTTAAAAATGTGACTAATGCAAAATAATAATTGATGCTGCCCAGGATCGAACTGGAGACCTTTTGCGTGTAAGGCAAACGTGATAACCACTACACCACAGCACCTGATATCTACTTTATTTAAACCTTTCTACTTATTGTTTTTTGTGTAGAATACAAGTCTTGTCTTTCATGGCCACAGGTAACGCCATCAAACCTCTACTTTTGGAAGTTGCTCAAAAAAAAACCTCTACTTTTGGTTTTCATGTATTTTATATTGCTGTTTGGTTTGAACGCTGTCTTCTCTGTTTGCTTTGGTTACAATGTGTGTGTGTGTTGGAAGACAACAAATAGGAGGTTTTGGAGAACGCTGGGAAAGCTTTGATGAGTGTGAAACACCTAAAAAAAAGAGTGCAACACCTAAAAAAAAGAGTGCAGCACCTAAAAAAAGAGTGCTACACTTTCCCCAAGAGTCTGTGAGATATATTTTTTACAACTCATTCATCTTTTATAACCATTTTGTTTAAACCATGTCAACCTATATAAAGATGTTGTGGATTTTGGCTTAACTTCCAGGTGCAGGAAGCTGCAACGTTTTATAAGTTCTGTTCGACCGGATTTGACTGGAGAGCTAATGAGGATGGCATATTGCTAGAATATCAAAGACGGAACCGATGCTTCAAAATGTGATGAAAACAGAGAATAATATTGCCCAAATTTCATATATACATCTTAGACAATGTGAGTTCAGTATATTTTCTGCCTCATGTTTGTTTTGTAAATTTTCTTGTCATGTCTGATAACCTTGCTTAAGCGTTTCATGTACGAGGATTGTAGTATATTCCGCTGCTTGGAGATAATGCACCAACGATACATATTGGGAGGTGCTGATGTCGAAGCTGGTATACTTCGAATAGTCCCTTTTGCTTAAATTTCTACTTCTTTGAAATAAGTTTATTGACAACTTTATACAGTATTGGAGTGTGTGAACCAATAATTTACATGCTTCTGGAAATCCTGACGAGTTGAATTGCTTGATTTTCTATCTAATTTAGTGATTTCAAGACTTTTTACGTTTGAAGCTACCTTTGAAATATGTCAAAATTTTCTTCTGTCGACTTTTCCCTTCTTGGAGCAAGAAGAAAAAGTTCATTTTGTGAACTATTTTATATATATATATATTTTCCTTTTTTACGCTTCCTTGTTATATTACTACTACATATATAAGGTAAAAGAAAACTTAAAAATAAAATTCTAATTTTAAAAAAATAAGTAATAAAAAAAAATTAAAAAAAAGTTTTGAAACTAGAGAGGGATCAGATGATGTGAAAATTGGAGCGCCCAATTGTCGTAAAAGGTTTGAGCGGAACGCTCTTCACGCATCATGCGAGAATTAACCCAATCCTCACTTCCCCTTTAAACCTGAAGGATCATATTCTCCAACTCTCGAGCTTGTTCTTCTTTTATAGGCCCACTAGTTATCATACGTCTCTCTACACACTCGATGTGGGACAAATTAGGACTTAGCGTGTAAATCTTTTAGTTCACTCCTCTCACCTATCCGTTTATAAGATGCAAAGTCTCTGATCCGCTTGGAGGGTCACAAAGCTTAGGAACGACGCATGTGTCATGTGCTGTGCAAGTGTCAATTTTAACTTTTAAAATTTAATAGGATATCGTTAATTACAGCGTCTGAGAGAACGCAAACTAACAACATTGTTGCAGACGGAAAGCTCTGACAGCTCTCTAGCTTTCTCCGCCGTGAACACTTGGCTCCGGCCGACGGGTGGGCTACCACAGCCACCGTCGGTCCGGTCTTTTTGTTTCTTCTTGCTTTTCCTTAGTCTGTCCATTTTAATCTTTTCGGTCGTTAGTGGTTCTCTTTCTGTTTCCGGCGCCGCACCATTTTTTCGGTGGACGGCCGGCTAAAGTCTCCGTCGTTGCACCTATCCGGCTAGGGTGAACGGTCGGCTCTCGGTTTCCGCATCAAACGGTCCTTGCGTTTTGGTGGCGGCTCTGGTGGGATTTGTACGATGTACTGGTTGTGTCTCGGTAGTGTTTCGATAGTGTATCGGTATGGTTTTTTTTAGATCCGCTTACGGTTGAGAGCTCGACGGAATGATGAGTCTCGCCGATGAAATAAGCGATGGTGGGATTAGCGTGAACGGTTATGTATCTATCCTGGGTGAGAGTTCGGAAAAGTTCCGATGAAACTCTCCGTGGAAGAAAGGGCGACGAAGAGGGGTTCAGGACCTCCAGTTACGGTGAGATCCGACGAATCGGTGGCTGCCTGGTCTGTTCCGGCAAGCATCGTCGGTTCGAGTCTTGATGTGATGTTTCGGATCTCGAGGTGAGAGTGGGTGAAAGGTTTAGCGCGTGGCGGTTGAGCACATCGCGTGAAGAGTTTGGTGTCCGTGGAAAACGCGTAGGCGTTTGGGCCAGTTGGGTCTTTAGGCTTTAGTTGCTTTTGTTGTAGCCCACTGGGCTTTTAACTTTGATCTTTCTTGTAGTTCTTGGGTTTGGCCCGTTATTATTATAAAAACTTGTTGGAAAAAAAAAAAGAGAGAACGCAAACTCTTAAAAAAGAATGAACTGATGACATCTAGGTCGAACCTGTTGAATATAGGCCCCGACCATTGGTTAAGACCCGATTACATAATTTTCAAATTTCAAACAATCGGGCTTGTAGACTCGTTTAGGGGTGGAGTAAATTAATGAGTTATCCTTGTATATATAGTGCAACTTCTCTAATAAATTCAAGAAGCAGAAATAATAATAAACTACTAGGTAAGAAATAAATAGAATTCATGATTCTTGTCAGTATCTCAAATGAGGTTTCTCTTTTTCTTTCTTACATTTTATTATTTTTGTTTTAAATTATGTAACTACTAGGGGCGGCCCGCCCTTCGGGCGGGATGTTAGAGTCGAACAAATTTTAGGACGGCTTCGTTAAATTTTAAAAAAATTCATAAAAATAATTCAACTAAATTTCGTTAAACATTTTAATACCTAAACTTTTATCACTTCTCATTTTAATTTTCCAAGTAACTATTTTTTTCACCCTTTTAGAATTGTACCCTTTTTAAAATTATTGTACATTAAAATAAGAAAAATATTTGGTTGGGGCAATGAACTGGAAAGCAACAAATTTTGAATTTTAAAAGACTTAATGAAATTTAGTTGGAATATTTTCATAGAATTATCCCATAAATTTATATCAACTTTATGAAGCAATTAAAAAAAAGTAGATCGGAAACGATATTATAAACAAAAATAAATAAATAGAATTCATAGATCATGTTTTTACTTTTAATAAATATAGCTTGGTCCGTGTGTATGTTTTAATTAATAGGCCATGGTAAGCAGAAGAAGACAAAGTTACTCATCAACCATGTCAACAGATACGGTCCTCGTGACTGGAGCTCCATTTGATCCAAATGCCTTCTTCAACGCACCGGCAAGTCATGCCGTCTCCGAAGGGTCAACAAACTCCGTCCCAATCTCAGAAAGTATAAAACTTTATCCCTCCTTCAATCTTTGCTTCGGTTTCCTTGAACCGTAAAAAGATTTTCTTTCTGTAGTGGGAACAAATGCGCGAGAATGGCTACGCATTTACCAGAAAGAACGGATAAGGATGTGAAATAGTGGACTAAAGAGACACGCTAGGATTCTCCATAACTCTTCTGATGCTTCGAGTTCTTGTTGCTGCATCACCAAACCTTACTCTCGTCGAAACAATGACAAAGACGTTGCTTCTTATTCATCTTCCAAGATTCTTTACTCATCATCGTCAGGCCAAGTTGATGAAGCCTTGAGGTTGCCTGTATTGGGTATCAAGTTATTGCCTGGATCGCTCTTCCTCAGCCGTTTTTGAGGCGTCCCAGGCGCTGAGAAAATGCAGGCATGTTTCCAAGGATGATGAAGACGATGATGCTTTCTTAGATGCTTTCCCTGCTGAAATGTTTGATCAAGTTAATGATCCAATTCAGAGTCGTTAGATTGTCCTTTCAAGATTGTTCTTGTTATTGATCAAAAGTACAAACAGAGACCAAATGATTGACAAAAATCCAGAATCCTCAACAATTATGACTAAATTATACAAACAGAGAGGAATCATATTCGAAGTTTTTTTCAAAAAAAAAAAAAAAAACTATTCGAAAGTTTACACATTTTATTTGTCACAATCCTTTTTCCATCAGTTCAAACTTTCAGCAGAACCCAGAAATTAGCTAATCATATACAATAATAGAACAATAATTTAGTGAAGCACGTAAAGGGGTATTACCAGAAGGTAGTGAAGTCGTAGAAATCGTAATCCAAACACATGAAGATGAGAGAAGCGGAGGAGAATATGATTTGGCCGGAACGAAGAGTGAAAACGATCCCAGCACATGCTCCATCCATCTACTCTTTTTTCTCTTCATATCCCACCACGAAAAACACATCAATTCAATTAATTTTCCTAGAAAGAGAGAGAGAGGAAAAGGTTCTTCAACCATACCTGTGACGATCCCAACTGAACTCTATTTCCTCTTTTTTTTCAAGCCACTTTGTCCTCTTTGCCTCTATAAGTAAAGCAATAGCACACATTAAACAATCAATCACTCATCTCCTTATACCTTATTACAAAACCAAAGCAATAAGCTTACATAACATGAATGCATAACTGAAATAAAGATTCAAGTTTTAGAGGATCTAACCAGCAACTATTACCGAAGCTCACTCTGTTTGCCTTCTTTTTCGAATTGTTTCAGATCCCAAATTCCATTAACTCACTTAGCATCTTTTCGTTGGAGATTTAGTCGGCACCTCCTTTACATAAACAGAAGCAGGCTTCAAAATCTCCACGGTGGATGCAGAAACAGTACCAGAAGCGGGTTTTTACATACCATCGCCCAGATAAAGCGAGAGTGAGAGAGAGCTTCCATAAAACTACAAAGCAGAGAGAGCGCTTGGTCTGATCGAGAAGACCGCATCGATGAGTATTTATACATGATCTAGCAGACGATGCACCGATCGATTCATAATCAGATAAGGATTAAAAACTATTTAAGACATCATCACAGTTACGAAATCTCGACAGTCAATGCACCGATTGGGAAGTGACGAAGAACACGAAAGAGACGGCGATTAGGTTTTCGGTAGAGCCCAAGCCCAATTCGACGGATCTTCTCTTTAAAATGAAACGCGGCGTTGCTTATGTGGCAGTACGGGAAAGACCTAATTTCCAGCCTGGCATCCGAGCTGGCACCCCCAGGAGAGATTTCAGGTCTTTTTTATATATAAAGATTTGAAACAAATTTAAGAATGTGAGAAAGAGTCCAAATCTAACTAAACAAAAATGTCTCTATTTTTTTCATTGTAAAGCAAAATAACTTTAATCAAAAATAAAAATAAAAGTTGCAGATTATTAGAAACTACGACTGCTTCCAAGATTCTAAGTCATCACCAATCCATATAGACAGCTTTCCTCACTTCCGGTTTACCATCTTATCATTCTTATGGTACCTGCACTTAACAACCAGAGCATGGTTGGATCCAATTCATATTTAATGCATGTAACCAGTACGAGTACAAAAGCTTGTATTCAAACCTCTTGAAATGATCGAGTATCAGAAGCCTTGCCCCTGGTGGAATGTTTATTTCCTGTAGTTCCCTAGATTCAGAATTGATCAAAAAGGAGACAAGAAAAGGTTTAGTTTATACATAAAAACCGTGTTAAGTAATTAAGAGAAGATATATACTCGTTGTAATGATTCATGAACAACTATCAATCACCTTATATATTGCTCCTGACAAAACAGCTAAAGCAGCAGCCGTGGAGAGTGCGTCTGCAGGTTGTCCTTTCAAACCGTTGCTCACAAACGATACTGCCAACCCAGAACCTGATCCTGAGACCATGCTGCAAATTTATAACATAAAACAGGGTTTCATCAGTCAATACCACCCAAAGAACACATCTTGTAAAATGCATTAGCATTAGCGAAACTATTGACTAGGAAAGTGTAACGCATTGACTAGGAAACAAAAAAGTCTGTTTGTGCTCAGGCAAGGAAACATAAAAAGGGTCAAAGTAATGAGTTGGGAAAGAATGAAAACTTTACCTAGACGTAAGATCATCTTTGCCTCTGATTCCTCTCATTATGGATCCAATTCCAGACCTTGCAGCAGACATTGCTGACAAGTCCCGAGCCCACTCAAGAGCATGCCGATTCACGCTCGACAATACCTGAGTTCGACTCAGTGAGGCTAGGGCTCGAGGGTTACCCCCGGCAATGATGGCCATTCCTATCATACCGCCGAGAACAGCTCCGAATACACCGCTTCTTGCGCTGGCAAAGACAGCTTTTTTCAGCTAGAAAATCGCCATCGTATCTCCGCCGCCCACGGTCACTCGCCTCGCCCCTCCTCCGATGATCGTCATGATTCTTCTTATTCCGTTTACCTGTTTTTGCTATTCTATTGATAATCGTTCCTTTATATATAAGAATACAATATAGTTCTTTAGCTTGGAAAACAAGTTTAACTTGAAGTATAAGTAAACTTAATTAAAAAAGTGTAATTTATAACTTTCCATAATGAATATAACATAAAACTTTCTAATTGTAATGTTTCTGTTATAAGATTTATGAAAATTACAAATTTTCTGTGTATTCATTCGGTTTCAAAAAGATATATGTTTTAGAATTTTTATAGATATTAACAAAAGATTATTTTTTATACCGTTGAATTGTTTTTATACAGTATTGCGCTATTTACTTGCAGATCAAACTTCTCATTCAGCACAACAATCTTCATATAAATATCATATACGCATCCAATGATCTTTGCCACGCACATGAACTTGAATATATTGCGTGAAGCCACCACAAAGTCTTCTTCATCACCTTGCAAAATCGTCTACGCGTGTAGAAGAATCAAAGATACGTTTGTCTCTGGTTGGGTTGGGATCATTATAAAAACAGGTTGCATCGCACAAAGATGTATGACTCCAGTTTTCAGCTCAAGTTTGATTCTTACTATAGAGGAGTTACCTTGTATGGATCTTACTGGTAAGAAATGTTGTGCTACTCGAAAGGGAGCTTAGAAGATAAGGTTAACAACGAGTTTCTGGTTTGATATTTCTGTAAAGTTGTGTTATGTTGTTGTTTTTACTTGAGCAGACATAGAATTTCAACGAACTAAGTTATGTTGTTGGCTTCTAATTTTCATAGGGGGTTAAGTCTTAGGTTTATTATTACAAACTAGGCAAGATTATTATTACAAACTACACCTCCAAGATTCTAAGTTACCGCCACCATCATATAAAGACAAAAGGGTAGGGGTCAAATTAATGCTCTCCTCACTTGCGGTACCTGCACTCAAAACAACAGAGCATGGTTGGATTAAAATTCCTTTATTTGAATCAATGTAAGAGTAGAGAAGCTTGTATACAAACCTCTGGAATCTGGATATGATCGCGTATCAGAAGCCTTGCCCCTGGTGATTATTTATTCATCTGAAGGAAACAAAAATTGTGTTAAGTAAGAAGAGGATGTAATAATCTTTGAATTGATTAATGAACAATCAATCAAATCACCTTAAACATTGTTCCTGACATAACAGTGAAAGCAGCAGCGTAGGAGAGTGCGTGTGCAGGTCGTACTCTCAAGCCTTGTTTCACAAAAGAGTATGCCAACCCAACACCTAATGCTGAGACCAATCTGCAAAGTTGTCAAAACCCAAATAAGAAACAAAGTTTGCGTGTAATAAAATATACAATCAAAACATAAAAAAACAGGGTGTGCACAAAAAAAAACACAAAACAGGCCAGGTTTCATCAAATCAGTATCAACCAATGAAGACATCTTGATAGCATATATACATTAGCGAAGATTATCAGCCAAAGAAAGAGCCATAAACTGGATAAAAAAAATGCAAATTGAATGAACTGATAACATCGAGGTCGAACCTGTTGAATATAGGCCCCTGCCATTGGTCAAGACCCGATTACATAATTTTCAAATTTCAAACAATCGGGCTTGTAGACTCGTTTAGGGGTGGAGTAAATTAACGAGTTATCCTTGTATATACAGTGCAACTTCTCTAATAAATTCAAGAAGCAGAGATTATAAACTACTAGGTAAGAAATAAATAGAATTCATGATTCTTGTCAATATCTCAAATGAGGTTTCTCTTTTTCTTTCTTACATTTTATTATTTTTGTTTTAATTATGAACTATTTGAAACAAATTTACGAATGTGAGAAAGAGTCCAAATCTAACTAAACAAAAATGTCTCCATTTTTTTTATTGTAAAGCAAAATAACTTTAAGCAAAAATAAAAATAAAAGTTGCAGATTATTAGAAACTACGACTGCTTCCAAGATTCTAAGTCATCACCAATCCATATAGACAGCTTTCCTCACTTGCGGTTTACCATCTTATCATTCTTATGGTACCTGCACTTAACAACCAGAGCATGGTTGGATCCTATTCATATTTAATGCATGTAACCAGTACGAGTACAAAAGCTTGTATTCAAACCTCTTGATATGATCAAGTATCAGAAGCCTTGCCCCTGGTGGAATGTTCATTTTCTGTAGTTCCCTAGATTCAGAATTGATCAAAAAGGAGACAAGAAAAGGTTTAGTTTATACATAAAAACCGTGTTAAATAATTAAGAGAAGATATATACTCGTTGTAATGATTCATGAACAACTATCAATCACCTTATATATTGCTCCTGACAAAACAGCAAAAGCAGCAGCCAAGGAGAGTGCGTGTGCAGGCTTTACTTTCAAACCTTGGCTCACAAACGATAATGCCAACCCACTACCGGCTCCTGAGACCATGCTGCAAATTTTATAACATAAAAGAGGGTTTCATCAATCAATATCACCCAAAGAACACATCTTGTAAATTACATTAGCATTAGCGAAACCTATATATGTGAAGATTCTAGCTAACGAAAGTGTAACGCAATGACTAGGAAACTAAAAGTCTGATTGTGCTCAGGCAAGGAAACATAAAAAAGAATCAAAGTAATGAGTTGGGAAAGAATGAAAACTTTACGTAGACGTAAGATCATCTTTGCCTCTGATTCCTCTCATTATGGATTCAATTCCAGACGTTGCAGAAGATATTACTGACAAGTCCCGAGCCCACTCACGAGCATGCCGATTCACGCTCGACAATACCTGAGTTCGACTCAGTGAGGCTAGGGCTCGAGGGTTACGCCCGGCTATGATGGCTAATCCTATTATACCGCCGGTAACAGCTCCGAGTACACAGCTTTCTGCGCAGTCAATGACAGCTTCTTTCAGCGATGAACGAACTATCGCCATCGTATCTCCGAAGCCCACAGTCACTTGACTCGCCCCTCCTCCAGTGATCGCCATGATTCTTCTTATTTCGTTTTCCTGTTTTTGCTATTCTATTGATGATAATGGTTCCTTTATATAAAAATACAATATAGTTCTTTAGCTTGGAAATCAAGTTAAACTCTTGGAGTATAAGTAAATTTTTTTTAAAAAAGTGTAATTTAAAACTTTCCATAATGAATATCACATAATATTTGTAACACTTTATAATGATGTCTAATTGTAATGTTTCTGTTATAAGATTTATGAAAATTACCAATTTTCTGTGTATTCATTCGGTTTCAAAAAGATATACTGTATGTTTTAAAAAAATTATACATATTAACAAAAGATTATTTTATTATACCATTGAATTGTTTTTTATACAGTATTGCGCTATTTACTTGTAAATCAAACTTCTCATTCAGCACATCAATCTTCATATAAATAGCATATACGCATCCAGTGATCTTTGCCACGCTCATGAACTTGAATATATTGCGTGAAGCCACCACAAAGTCTTCTTCATCACCTTGCAAAATCGCTTACGTGTGTAGAAGTATCAAAGATACGTTTGTCTCTGGTAGGGTTGGGATCATTATAAAAACAGGTTGCATCGCACAAAGATGGATGACGCCAGTTTTGAGCTCAAGTTTGATTCTTACTATAGAGGAGTTACCTTGTATGGATCTTACTGGTAAGAAATGTTATGCTACTCGAAAGGGAGCTTAATTAGAAGATAAGGTTAACAACGAGTTTCTGGTTTGATATTTCAGTAAAGTTGTCTTTTTTTTTTGTCATCTGTTACTTCATTAACTTGCTCAACCGAGCTGAAAGAGTTTGGTTACAATACACTTTACAACCAACACATAAGACAACAGTCAACAGCCACAGCCGGACTTGACTTTCTATACCAAAAAATGAATAAAACCCACCAAAATCATCTTCACCTGCGATGATTCAAAAGTCCAAAAAAATCAGGATATTTCATGATTAGGTCCGATCACTAACAGAGGGCAATCTTCCTTCACTATCAAAGAGATTCCGTAGCCAGAAAGGAGGACCCGAAGCAACGTAAGACTGCAAGTAACCTCCTTTGAGAACACTTTGGGCAATGAAGAAAGCCCCTCTATTTGCTGACCTATCCTCACTTAACACCCTCCACCATTCAATCTTCTCTAATCTTTTCATGAGTTCAGTGTGCTGGAATTTAAAACTCGACCAGGCCTTTGGTCGAAGTATAATCTTAGGGAGCATTGCATCATCAATAGCAATCATAATTCTATTGAATTTATGCGAATGGAAGCTTTCTAGGGCCCAAACAAGCGACTGAAACTTGGCCTCTTCCAGTAAAGTTGTCTTATGTTGTTGTTTTTACTTGAGCAGATATATAATTTCAACGAGTTAAGTTATGTTGTTGGCTTCTAATTTTCATAGGTGGTTAAGTCTTAGTTTTATTATTACAAACTAGGCAAGATTATTATTACAAACTACACCTCCAAGATTCTAAGTTACCGCCACCATCATATAAAGACAAAAGGGTAGGGGTCAAATTAATGCTCTCCTCACTTGCGGTACCTGCACTCAAAACAACAGAGCATGGTTGGATTAAAATTCATATATTTGAATCGATGTAAGAGTAGAAAAGCTTGTATACAAACCTCTGGAATCTGGATATGATCGCGTATCAGAAGCCTTGCCCGGTTGCCCCTGGTGATTATATATTCATCTCAAGGAAACAAAAATCGTGTTAAGTAAGAAGAAGATGTAATAATTTTGTATTGATTAATGAACAATCAGTCAAATCACCTTAAACATTGTTCCTGACATAACAGTGAAAGCAGCAGCGTAGGAGAGTGCGTGTGCAGGTCGTACTTTCAAGCCTTGTTTCACAAAAGAGTATACCAACCCAACACCTAATGCTGAGACCAATCTGCAAAGTTGTCAAAACCCAAATCAGAAACAAAGTCTCTGTGTAATAAAATATACAAAAACATAAAACAGGGTTTCATCATATCAATATCAACCAAAGAAGACATCTTGAAAGCATACATTAGCGAAGATTATCAGCCAAGGAAAGTGCCACAGACAGGATAAAAAAAGTAGAGAAATTACTTGGAATAGAGCACATCATGTTAGTAATTACTCAGATAATTCATAAAACTTTGTAATTACTAGATTGATATCCAAGATAGCCAAAGTTACTAAAAAACCAACCTTTGAAACATTAACCACACATTTGCCATTACTTTTAAATATCCCAATTAATAATAAAATATATTTTTATTAATAGAAATAAAAAAATGAATCGATGTTCTTTTCTCTTTAGTTTACGACAAATTAAAACACGGGATCTTCTTCTCCCTTTTCTTTTTGGTAAAGCGAGACTCCATGGAAGAGGTCCTCTTCTCCCTTATTTTCTGTCCTTTTCTCTTTTGTCTTCTTCGTCTTCACAGAACAAGTCATCTCTTTGTATGGGTTGTTTCTGATCTTCACTAGCTCCTTCCCCAACATTTTTTTTCACTTTAAACTCCACACATAGCCGAACGTTCTCAACTTTGCAAATAT
>JABCMI010000252.1:0-65853 GCA_026261945.1 Hirschfeldia incana
TTCAGGTATGATTAGAAACTTGAAGAAACTGCCATATCTACAAACTGGGTAAACTGGAATCACTTGGGTCCAAAGTGGGATAACTTCTTAATCCTAGCTCCTATGATATTGATTCAACTTCAGGGTGATTCTGAACTGCTTAAAGTGTCAGGATATATATTCTTATATCCGGATTCATTCAGGTATGATTAGAAACTTGAAGAAACTGCCATATCTACGAACAGGGTAAACTGGAATCATTTGGGTCCAAAGTGGGATAACTTCTTAATCCTAGCTCCTATGATGTTGATTCAACTTCAGGGTGATTCTAAACTGATTAATGAATCAGGATAAAGCTTCTTATATCCGGATTCATTCAGGTTTGATTACAATCATGTAGAAACTTCCATATCTACAAACTGGGTAAACTGGAATCACTTGGGTCCAAAGTGGGATAACTTCTTAATCCTAGCTCCTATGATATTGACTCAACTTCAGGGTGATTCTAAACTGATTAAAGTGTCAGGATATAGATTCTTATATCCAGATTCATTCAGGTATGATTAGAAAGTTGAAGAAACTGTCATCTCTACAAACAGGGTAAACTGGAATCATTTGGGTCCAAAGTGGGATAACTTCTTAATCCTAGCTCCTATGATGTTGATTCAACTTCAGGGTGATTCTAAACTGATTAATGAATCAGGATAAAGCTTCTTATATCCGGATTCATTCAGGTTTGATTACAATCATGTAGAAACTTCCATATCTACAAACTGGAAAAACTGGAATCATTTGGGTCCAAACTTGGATAACTTCTTAATCCTAGCTCCTATGATATTGATTCAACTTCAGGGTGATTCTGAACTGCTTAAAGTGTCAGGATATATATTCTTATATCCGGATTCATTCAGGTATGATTAGAAACTTGAAGAAACTGCCATATCTACAAACTGGGTAAACTGGAATCATTTGGGTCCAAAGTGGGATAACTTCTTAATCCTAGCTCCTATGATGTTGATTCAACTTCAGGGTGATTCTAAACTGATTAATGAGTCAGGGAAAAGCTTCTTATATCCGGATTCATTCAGGTTTGATTACAATCATGTAGAAACTTCCATATCTACAAACTGGGTAAACTGGTATCACTTGGGTCCAAAGTGGGATAACTTCTTAATCCTAGCTCCTATGATATTGACTCAACTTCAGGGTGATTCTAAACTGATTAAAGTGTCAGGATATAGATTCTTATATCCGGATTCATTCAGGTATGATTAGAAACTTGAAGAAACTGCCATATCTACAAACTGGGTAAACTGGAATCATTTGGGTCCAAAGTGGGATAACTTCTTAATCCTAGCTCCTATGATGTTGATTCAACTTCAGGGTGATTCTAAACTGATTAAAGTGTCAGGATATAGATTCTTATATCCGGATTCATTCAGGTATGATTAGAAACTTGAAGAAACTGCCATATCTACAAACAGGGTAAACCGGAATATTTTGGGTCCAAAGTGGGATAACTTCTTAATCCTAGCTCCTATGATGTTGATTCAACTTCAGGGTGATTCTAAACTAATTAATGAGTCAGGATAAAGATTCTTATATCCGGATTCATTCAGGTTTGATTACCACTCATGTAGAAACTTCCATATCTACAAACTGGTAAACTGGAATCACATGGGTCCAAAGTGGGATAACTTCTTATTCCTAGCTCCTTTGATATTGATTCAACTTCAGGGTGATTCTAAACTGATTAATGAGTCAGGATAAAGCTTATTATATCCGGATTTATTCAGGTTTGATTACAATCATGTAGAAACTTCCATATCTACAAACTGGGTAAACTGGAATCACTTGGATCCAAAGTGGGATAACTTCTTAATCCTAACTCCTATGATATTGATTCAACTTCAGGGTGATTCTAAACTGATTAAAGTGTCAGGATATAGATTCTTATATCCAGATTCATTCAGGTATGATTAGAAAGTTGAAGAAACTGCCATATCTACAAATAGGGAAAACTGGAATCATTTGGGTCCAAAGTGGGATAACTTCTTAATCCTAGCTCCTATGATGTTGATTCAACTTCAGGGTGATTGTAAACTGATTAATGAGTCAGGATAAAGCTTCTTATATCCGGATTCATTCAGGTTTGATTACAATCATGTAGAAACTTCCATATCTACAAACTGGGTAAACTGGAATCACTTGGATCCAAAGTGGGATAACTTCTTAATCCTAGCTCCTATGATATTGATTCAACTTCAGGGTGATTCTAAACTGATTAATGAGTCAGGATAAAGCTTTTTATATCCGGATTCATTCAGGTTTGATTACAATAATGTAGAAACTTCCATATCTACAAACTGGGTAAACTGGAATCACTTGGGTCCAAAGTGGGATAACTTCTTAATCCTAGCTCCTATGATATTGACTCAACTTCAGGGTGATTCTAAACTGATTAAAGTGTCAGGATATAGATTCTTATATCCGGATTCATTCAGGTATGATAAGAAAGTTGAAGAAACTGCCATCTCTACAAATAGGGTAAACTGGAATCATTTGGGTCCAAAGTGGGATAACTTCTTAATCCTAGCTCCTATGATGTTGATTCAACTTCAGGGTGATTCTAAACTGATTAATGAGTCAGGGAAAAGCTTCTTATATCCGGATTCATTCAGGTTTGATTACAATCATGTAGAAACTTCCATATCTACAAACTGGGTAAACTGGTATCACTTGGGTCCAAAGTGGGATAACTTCTTAATCCTAGCTCCTATGATATTGACTCAACTTCAGGGTGATTCTAAACTGATTAAAGTGTCAGGATATAGATTCTTATATCCGGATTCATTCAGGTATGATTAGAAACTTGAAGAAACGGCCATATCTACAAACTGGGTAAACTGGAATCATTTGGGTCCAAAGTGGGATAACTTCTTAATCCTAGCTCCTATGATGTTGATTCAACTTCAGGGTGATTCTAAACTGATAAAGTGTCAGGATATAGATTCTTATATCCGGATTCATTCAGGTATGATTAGAAACTTGAAGAAACTGCCATATCTACAAACAGGGTAAACCGGAATATTTTGGGTCCAAAGTGGGATAACTTCTTAATCCTAGCTCCTATGATGTTGATTCAACTTCAGGGTGATTCTAAACTAATTAATGAGTCAGGATAAAGATTCTTATATCCGGATTCATTCAGGTTTGATTACACTCATGTAGAAACTTCCATATCTACAAACTGGTAAACTGGAATCACATGGGTCCAAAGTGGGATAACTTCTTATTCCTAGCTCCTTTGATATTGATTCAACTTCAGGGTGATTCTAAACTGATTAATGAGTCAGGATAAAGCTTATTGTATCCGGATTTATTCAGGTTTGATTACAATCATGTAGAAACTTCCATATCTACAAACTGGGTAAACTGGAATCACTTGGATCCAAAGTGGGATAACTTCTTAATCCTAGCTCCTATGATATTGATTCAACTTCAGGGTGATTCTAAACTGATTAAAGTGTCAGGATATAGATTCTTATATCCAGATTCATTCAGGTATGATTAGAAAGTTGAAGAAACTGCCATATCTACAAATAGGGAAAACTGGAATCATTTGGGTCCAAAGTGGGATAACTTCTTAATCCTAGCTCCTATGATGTTGATTCAACTTCAGGGTGATTGTAAACTGATTAATGAGTCAGGATAAAGCTTCTTATATCCGGATTCATTCAGGTTTGATTACAATCATGTAGAAACTTCCATATCTACAAACTGGGTAAACTGGAATCACTTGGATCCAAAGTGGGATAACTTCTTAATCCTAGCTCCTATGATATTGATTCAACTTCAGGGTGATTCTAAACTGATTAATGAGTCAGGATAAAGCTTTTTATATCCGGATTCATTCAGGTTTGATTACAATCATGTAGAAACTTCCATATCCACAAACTGGGTAAACTGGAATCACTTGGGTCCAAAGTGGGATAACTTCTTAATCCTAGCTCCTATGATATTGATTCTGTTGGAAAAGCTGAGAACAGCTAAGAACATGAACTCACTCTTCAAGAATGGAAGAGACAATCAACTTGTGATTGAATCCTCTCAGCAACCAATCAATATAACCATCTGAATCTAAAGAGATAAAGTGGCTGTGAGATTGATAAAAGAACTAAAAATATCTCTAGTTTGAATCTAATCCTTGAGAAGTGACACAACACTTTCAGTTTGTTCACTTAAGAAGAATGGGATTTAGAATCAGTAAGCTAGAGTCTAAGAAGAGATAAAGAAGAGTTTAAAGTGAGTTTTACAAGTATTAGGCTGCCTTAAGAGAAAGAGAGTTAAGGCAGCCTCTAAACCATAACTCTAAACTCCTTACATTGTGAATATTGTTTGGACACAAGCAAGGGAGAGAGAGCCACGAAATTAGACTGAGAGAACTTGTATTGATACTGGATAAATGTTACAAGAGGTGGTGAAGTCTTTAAATAGACAATCACTTACAATAAAATGATTAAATCAGGGAATGACTAAACAAATATTATTGTGGGGAATGAGATGAAGCCAAAGGGGATACAGCCAAGGTCTGGCACGTCCAGGAAGAGGAGAAAGGGACAGGAGGCAAGGTGTGGTCTCCATGGTGATAGTGACAGGTCTGCTGCAACTCTTTATGTACCCATGTGACTCTTTCTTGCTTAATTCAAACCAGATTCTTTCTTTTGAATTCAAACTTCTTTCCTTGACTTCTCTGATGCTCCCAACGTCCATATTCAGTTTCCCAAACTCCATTCTTGCCTTGCAAGTCAGGTTAGGTCAAGTGGTAGCTTGTGGAGCAAGACTGCACAAACAGAATCTAATTGGCTTCTTCTTTTTCTTCAGTTTAGTGTTTAGATTCTTGGCCTTTACTTCCTTTGATTGGCCTTCTCATCTCCTTGTCTTGCTTCATTCTAATACCCTCCCTCAAGCTTGGGCTGCAGAAGCCATTGGTTCCAAAGGCCAAGCTTGCAACACGCAAATGACTACCTCATTAAAAACCTCACCATGTAAAACCCCTTGGGATAAAACCATGATGAGGACAAAAAGAGTATAGCATTTACGGTGCATTGAGATAGCTATGACCTTGGTTTTGATTTGAGCTTTGAAACATATTTGCTATATGATCCTCTTTGCGGTTTTGAACATGTCTTGGAACCGCCATGATCTGAACTGATTGCTGAGGTGTGTGACACCACTTCACTTGTCTTTAAAAAAAATGACACTAGCCACCATGCTTCCTCATGTGAGCTATGCCTTCTTGATGCTTCATCATGAAGCTAACAGATTCTAGGGCAGACACCTTGCTGGTGAGTTGATTCATAGCTTCCCGTCTTGAGGCTTGCTGGTTCTAACTCCATGGGCTGATTCATAGCTTCCCTTCTTGAGGCTTGCTGGTTCTAAATCCATGGGCTGATTCATAGCTTTCCTTCTTGAGGCTTGCTGGTTCTAACTCCCTAACATTGGATGCTCCTCCAGATCAACAAACTCACATTATCTTCTTGAGACAACTGAGCACAAACACCACACACCATTCATAGACTTAGAACCTGTTGAATATGGACAGATTCAAAGCACAAAATTAGTGAGTGATGGAGAGAAAATAGTAACCATAGTAAAGTAACCAGAGTAAAGTAACCAGAGTAAAGAAACCAGAGTAAAGTAACCAGAGTATGAGAGAGTAAGAGAAAAGGATGGAGAGTAAGAGTATGGTGGAGAGTGAGAGTTTTGCGGAAGCATTTTTCTTTCAGTCCATGGCCTTCAAGCTTCATGGCTGATCAACATTGCTGGTGAGGCATGAACATCGCACCAGTTAACCCATTTTTAAAACCTTTTTTTTTTTTAGAATCAGATTACTCAAGAATCTGTTCAAAAACATTTTCAGATTTCAAATCCTTTCAAAGAGTTTTTTTTTTCTTTAAATTCAAAATTCAAATGCTCTTAAAAATCACTTTTCTTCAAATCACCATCAATCTTTCTCCCTCCCTCAAGCATTGGTTTCATTAGATTTTAAATCTTTCACCAAGTTTTGAAAAATATTGAGAGACAAGGGTAGACAAGAATGATAATGTTTGAGATAAACCAAACAAGAACTTCATCTTTTAAAACTGATTTTAAAGCACAAAACAAATGAAGTCTTTTTTTTTTTTTTCATTTCCCTCCCTTAGGCTTTTTCTAGGTTCCCAACTCAAGATTAGGACCACAGCTTTAGGAGAGAAGAAACCAAAACAGAACTCCATCTTGTCCTCTTTGGCGAAATCATTAGACTAGATGAAGAACACAAAATATTTTTGAAATCAATTTTTCAAGAGTATTTCAAGACACAAGTTTAATCTTTTCTCCCTCCCTCAGGCTGGTAAGAACATATTTCAGTCTTTCATCCAAACCTTAATAAAAAATTAGGAGATCAAGGGGAGAGTCATTGATTTAAAACAAAAACATTTAAAGATTGCATCTTGAATTTTGTAGAACATTCTTCATCTAAACTCTCTACTGCTCATGTTTTGAATCCTAGCCACACAGCTCATCAAAAACAATTTCAAGTGAGAGAGAGAGCTTCAGATTGAAGTAAAACAGAGTGAGTTCAGCCCAAGAGAGCAACTAGGCTCTGATACCATGTTGGAAAAGCTGAGAACAGCTAAGAACATGAACTCACTCTTCAAGAATGGAAGAGACAATCAACTTGTGATTGAATCCTCTCAGCAACCAATCAATATAACCATCTGAATCTAAAGAGATAAAGTGGCTGTGAGATTGATAAAAGAACTAAAAATATCTCTAGTTTGAATCTAATCCTTGAGAAGTGACACAACACTTTCAGTTTGTTCACTTAAGAAGAATGGGATTTAGAATCAGTAAGCTAGAGTCTAAGAAGAGATAAAGAAGAGTTTAAAGTGAGTTTTACAAGTATTAGGCTGCCTTAAGAGAAAGAGAGTTAAGGCAGCCTCTAAACCATAACTCTAAACTCCTTACATTGTGAATATTGTTTGGACACAAGCAAGGGAGAGAGAGTCACGAAATTAGACTGAGAGAACTTGTATTGATACTGGATAAATGTTACAAGAGGTGGTGAAGTCTTTAAATAGACAATCACTTACAATAAAATGATTAAATCAGGGAATGACTAAACAAATATTATTGTGGGGAATGAGATGAAGCCAAAGGGGATACAGCCAAGGTCTGGCACGTCCAGGAAGAGGAGAAAGGGACAGGAGGCAAGGTGTGGTCTCCATGGTGATAGTGACAGGTCTGCTGCAACTCTTTATGTACCCATGTGACTCTTTCTTGCTTAATTCAAACCAGATTCTTTCTTTTGAATTCAAACTTCTTTCCTTGACTTCTCTGATGCTCCCAACGTCCATATTCAGTTTCCCAAACTCCATTCTTGCCTTGCAAGTCAGGTTAGGTCAAGTGGTAGCTTGTGGAGCAAGACTGCACAAACAGAATCTAATTGGCTTCTTCTTTTTCTTCAGTTTAGTGTTTAGATTCTTGGCCTTTACTTCCTTTGATTGGCCTTCTCATCTCCTTGTCTTGCTTCATTCTAATAGATTCAACTTCAGGGTGATTCTGAACTGCTTAAAGTGTCAGGATATATATTCTTATATCCGGATTCATTCAGGTATGATTAGAAACTTGAGGAAACTGCCATATCTACGAACAGGGTAAACTGGAATCATTTGGGTCCAAAGTGGGATAACTTCTTAATCCTAGCTCCTATGATGTTGATTCAACTTCAGGGTGATTCTAAACTGATTAATGAATCAGGATAAAGCTTCTTATATCCGGATTCATTCAGGTTTGATTACAATCATGTAGAAACTTCCATATCTACAAACTGGAAAAACTGGAATCATTTGGGTCCAAAGTTGGATAACTTCTTAATCCTAGCTCCTATGATATTGATTCAACTTCAGGGTGATTCTGAACTGCTTAAAGTGTCAGGATATATATTCTTATATCCGGATTCATTCAGGTATGATTAGAAAGTTGAAGAAACTGTCATCTCTACAAACAGGGTAAACTGGAATCATTTGGGTCCAAAGTGGGATAACTTCTTAATTCTAGCTCCTATGATGTTGATTCAACTTCAGGGTGATTCTAAACTGATTAATGAGTCAGGATAAAGCATATTATTTCCGGATTTATTCAGGTTTGATTACAATCATGTAGAAACTTCCATATCTACAAAATGGGTAAACTGGAAACAATTGGGTCCAAAGTGGGATAACTTCTTAATCCTAGCTTCTATGATATTGATTCAACTTCAGGGTGATTCTAAACTGATTAAAGTGTCAGGATATAGATTTTTATATCCGGATTCATTCAGGTATGATTAGAAAGTTGAAGAAACTGCCATATCTACAAACTGGGTAAACTGGAATCACATGGGTCCAAAGTGGGATAACTTCTTAATTCTAGCTCCTATGATATTGATTGAACTTCAGGGTGATTCTAAACTGATTAATGAGTCTGGATAAAGCATATTATTTCCGGATTTATTCAGGTTTGATTACAATCATGTAGAAACTTCCATATCTACAAAATGGGTAAACTGGAATCAATTGGGTCCAAAGTGGGATAACTTCTTAATCCTAGCTTCTATGATATTGATTCAACTTCAGGGTGATTCTAAACTGATTAAAGTGTCAGGATATAGATTTTTATATCCGGATTCATTCAGGTATGATTAGAAAGTTGAAGAAACTGCCATATTTACAAACAGGGAAAACTGGAATCATTTGGGTCCAAAGTGGGATAACTTCTTAATCCTAGCTCCTATGATGTTGATTCAACTTCAGGGTGATTCTAAACTGATTAATGAGTCAGGGAAAAGCTTCTTATATCCGGATTCATTCAGGTTTGATTACAATCATGTAGAAACTTCCATATCTACAAACTGGGTAAACTGGAATCACTTGGGTCCAAAGTGGGATAACTTCTTAATCCTAGCTCCTATGATATTGACTCAACTTCAGGGTGATTCTAAACTGATTAAAGTGTCAGGATATAGATTCTTATATCCGGATTCATTCAGGTATGATTAGAAAGTTGAAGAAACTGCCATATCTACAAACAGGGTAAACTGGAATCATTTGGGTCCAAAGTGGGATAACTTCTTAATCCTAGCTCCTATGATGTTGATTCAACTTCAGGGTGATTCTAAACTGATTAATGAGTCAGGGAAAAGCTTCTTATATCCGGATTCATTCAGGTTTGATTACAATCATGTAGAAACTTCCATATCTACAAACTGGGTAAACTGGTATCACTTGGGTCCAAAGTGGGATAACTTCTTAATCCTAGCTCCTATGATATTGACTCAACTTCAGGGTGATTCTAAACTGATTAAAGTGTCAGGATATAGATTCTTATATCCGGATTCATTCAGGTATGATTAGAAACTTGAAGAAACTGCCATAACTACAAACTGGGTAAACTGGAATCATCTGGGTCCAAAGTGGGATAACTTCTTAATCCTAGCTCCTATGATGTTGATTCAACTTCAGGGTGATTCTAAACTGATTAAAGTGTCAGGATATAGATTCTTATATCCGGATTCATTCAGGTATGATTAGAAACTTGAAGAAACTGCCATATCTACAAACAGGGTAAACCGGAATATTTTGGGTCCAAAGTGGGATAACTTCTTAATCCTAGCTCCTATGATGTTGATTCAACTTCAGGGTGATTCTAAACTAATTAATGAGTCAGGATAAAGATTCTTATATCCGGATTCATTCAGGTTTGATTACACTCATGTAGAAACTTCCATATCTACAAACTGGTAAACTGGAATCACATGGGTCCAAAGTGGGATAACTTCTTATTCCTAGCTCCTTTGATATTGATTCAACTTCAGGGTGATTCTAAACTGATTAATGAGTCAGGATAAAGCTTATTATATCCGGATTTATTCAGGTTTGATTACAATCATGTAGAAACTTCCATATCTACAAACTGGGTAAACTGGAATCACTTGGATCCAAAGTGGGATAACTTCTTAATCCTAGCTCCTATGATGTTGATTCAACTTCAGGGTGATTCTAAACTGATTAATGAGTCAGGGTAAAGCTTCTTATATCCGGATTCATTCAGGTTTGATTACAATCATGTTGAAACTTCCATATCTACAAACTGGGTAAACTGGAATCACTTGGGTCCAAAGTGGGATAACTTCTTAATCCTAGCTCCTATGATATTGATTCAACTTCAGGGTGATTCTGAACTGATTAAAGTTTCAGGATATAGATTCTTATATCCGGATTCATTCAGGTATGATTAGAAAGTTGAAGAAACTGCCATCTCTACAAACAGGGTAAACTGGAATCATTTGGGTCCAAAGTGGGATAACTTCTTAATCCTAGCTCCTATGATGTTTATTCAACTTCAGGGTGATTCTAAACTGATTAATGAGCCAGGGTAAAGCTTCTTATATCCGGATTCATTCAGGTTTGATTACAATCATGTAGAAACTTCCATATCTACAAACTGGGTAAACTGGAATCACATGGGTCCAAAGTGGGATAACTTCTTAATTCTAGCTCCTATGATATTGATTGAACTTCAGGGTGATTCTAAATTGATTAATGAGTCAGGATAAAGCATATTATTTCCGGATTTATTCAGGTTTGATTACAATCATGTAGAAACTTCCATATCTACAAAATGGGTAAACTGGAATCAATTGGGTCCAAAGTGGGATAACTTCTTAATCCTAGCTTCTATGATATTGATTCAACTTCAGGGTGATTCTAAACTGATTAAAGTGTCAGGATATAGATTTTTATATCCGGATTCATTCAGGTATGATTAGAAAGTTGAAGAAACTGCCATATTTACAAACAGGGAAAACTGGAATCATTTGGGTCCAAAGTGGGATAACTTCTTAATCCTAGCTCCTATGATGTTGATTCAACTTCAGGGTGATTCTAAACTGATTAATGAGTCAGGGAAAAGCTTCTTATATCCGGATTCATTCAGGTTTGATTACAATCATGTAGAAACTTCCATATCTACAAACTGGGTAAACTGGAATCACTTGGGTCCAAAGTGGGATAACTTCTTAATCCTAGCTCCTATGATATTGACTCAACTTCAGGGTGATTCTAAACTGATTAAAGTGTCAGGATATAGATTCTTATATCCGGATTCATTCAGGTATGATTAGAAAGTTGAAGAAACTGCCATATCTACAAACAGGGTAAACTGGAATCATTTGGGTCCAAAGTGGGATAACTTCTTAATCGTAGCTCCTATGATGTTGATTCAACTTCAGGGTGATTCTAAACTGATTAATGAGTCAGGGAAAAGCTTCTTATATCCGGATTCATTCATGTTTGATTACAATCATGTAGAAACTTCCATATCTACAAACTGGATAAACTGGTATCACTTGGGTCCAAAGTGGGATAACTTCTTAATCCTAGCTCCTATGATATTGACTCAACTTCAGGGTGATTCTAAACTGATTAAAGTGTCAGGATATAGATTCTTATATCCGGATTCATTCAGGTATGATTAGAAACTTGAAGAAACTGCCATATCTACAAACTGGGTAAACTGGAATCATCTGGGTCCAAAGTGGGATAACTTCTTAATCCTAGCTCCTATGATGTTGATTCAACTTCAGGGTGATTCTAAACTGATTAAAGTGTCAGGATATAGATTCTTATATCCGGATTCATTCAGGTATGATTAGAAACTTGAAGAAACTGCCATATCTACAAACAGGGTAAACCGAAATATTTTGGGTCCAAAGTGGGATAACTTCTTAATCCTAGCTCCTATGATATTGATTCAACTTCAGGGTGATTCTAAACTAATTAATGAGTCAGGATAAAGATTCTTATATCCGGATTCATTCAGGTTTGATTACACTCATGTAGAAACTTCCATATCTACAAACTGGTAAACTGGAATCACATGGGTCCAAAGTGGGATAACTTCTTATTCCTAGCTCCTTTGATATTGATTCAACTTCAGGGTGATTCTAAACTGATTAATGAGTCAGGATAAAGCTTATTATATCCGGATTTAATCAGGTTTGATTACAATCATGTAGAAACTTCCATATCTACAAACTGGGTAAACTGGAATCACTTGGGTCCAAAGTGGGATAACTTCTTAATCCTAGCTCCTATGATATTGATTTAACTTCAGGGTGATTCTAAACTGATTAATGAGTCAGGATAAAGGTTCTTATATCCGGATTCATTCAGGTTTGATTACAATCATGTAGAAACTTCCATATCTACAAACTGGGTAAACTGGAATCACTTGGGTCCAAAGTGGGATAACTTCTTAATCCTAGCTACTATGATATTGATTCAACTTCAGGGTGATTCTAAACTGATTAAAGTGTCAGGATATAGATTCTTATATCCGGATTCATTCAGGTATGATTAGAAACTTGAAGAAACTGCCATATCTACAAACAGGGAAAATTGGAATCATTTTGGTCCAAAGTGGTATAACTTCTTAATCCTAGCTCCTATGATGTTGATTCAACTTCAGGGTGATTCTAAACTGATTAATGAGTCAGGGTAAAGCTTCTTATATCCGGATTCATTCAGGTCTGATTACAATCATGTTGAAACTTCCATATCTACAAACTGGGTAAACTGGAATCACTTGGGTCCAAAGTGGGATAACTTCTTAATCCTAGCTCCTATGATATTGATTCAACTTCAGGGTGATTCTAAACTGATTAAAGTGTCAGGATATAGATTCTTATATCCGTATTCATTCAGGTATGATTAGAAAGTTGAAGAAACTGCCATCTCTACAAACAGGGTAAACTGGAATCATTTGGGTCCAAAGTGGGATAACTTCTTAATCCTAGCTCCTATGATGTTGATTCAACTTCAGGGTGATTCTAAACTGATTAATGAGTCAGGGTAAAGCTTCTTATATCCGGATTCATTCAGGTTTGATTACAATCATGTTGAAACTTCCATATCTACAAACTGGGTAAACTGGAATCACTTGGGTCCAAAGTGGGATAACTTCTTAATCCTAGCTCCTATGATATTGATTCAACTTCAGGGTGATTCTGAACTGATTAAAGTTTCAGGATATAGATTCTTATATCCGGATTCATTCAGGTATGATTAGAAAGTTGAAGAAACTGCCATCTCTACAAACAAGGTAAACTGGAATCATTTGGGTCCAAAGTGGGATAACTTCTTAATCCTAGCTCCTATGATGTTTATTCAACTTCAGGGTGATTCTAAACTGATTAATGAGCCAGGGTAAAGCTTCTTATATCCGGATTCATTCAGGTTTGATTACAATCATGTAGAAACTTCCATATCTACAAACTGGGTAAACTGGAATCACATGGGTCCAAAGTGGGATAACTTCTTAATTCTAGCTCCTATGATATTGATTGAACTTCAGGGTGATTCTAAATTGATTAATGAGTCAGGATAAAGCATATTATTTCCGGATTTATTCAGGTTTGATTACAATCATGTAGAAACTTCCATATCTACAAAATGGGTAAACTGGAATCAATTGGGTCCAAAGTGGGATAACTTCTTAATCCTAGCTTCTATGATATTGATTCAACTTCAGGGTGATTCTAAACTGATTAAAGTGTCAGGATATAGATTTTTATATCCGGATTCATTCAGGTATGATTAGAAAGTTGAAGAAACTGCCATATTTACAAACAGGGAAAACTGGAATCATTTGGGTCCAAAGTGGGATAACTTCTTAATCCTAGCTCCTATGATGTTGATTCAACTTCAGGGTGATTCTAAACTGATTAATGAGTCAGGGAAAAGCTTCTTATATCCGGATTCATTCAGGTTTGATTACAATCATGTAGAAACTTCCATATCTACAAACTGGGTAAACTGGAATCACTTGGGTCCAAAGTGGGATAACTTCTTAATCCTAGCTCCTATGATATTGACTCAACTTCAGGGTGATTCTAAACTGATTAAAGTGTCAGGATATAGATTCTTATATCCGGATTCATTCAGGTATGATTAGAAAGTTGAAGAAACTGCCATATCTACAAACAGGGTAAACTGGAATCATTTGGGTCCAAAGTGGGATAACTTCTTAATCCTAGCTCCTATGATGTTGATTCAACTTCAGGGTGATTCTAAACTGATTAATGAGTCAGGGAAAAGCTTCTTATATCCGGATTCATTCAGGTTTGATTACAATCATGTAGAAACTTCCATATCTACAAACTGGGTAAACTGGTATCACTTGGGTCCAAAGTGGGATAACTTCTTAATCCTAGCTCCTATGATATTGACTCAACTTCAGGGTGATTCTAAACTGATTAAAGTGTCAGGATATAGATTCTTATATCCGGATTCATTCAGGTATGATTAGAAACTTGAAGAAACTGCCATATCTACAAACTGGGTAAACTGGAATCATCTGGGTCCAAAGTGGGATAACTTCTTAATCCTAGCTCCTATGATGTTGATTCAACTTCAGGGTGATTCTAAACTGATTAAAGTGTCAGGATATAGATTCTTATATCCGGATTCATTCAGGTATGATTAGAAACTTGAAGAAACTGCCATATCTACAAACAGGATAAACCGAAATATTTTGGGTCCAAAGTGGGATAACTTCTTAATCCTAGCTCCTATGATATTGATTCAACTTCAGGGTGATTCTAAACTAATTAATGAGTCAGGATAAAGATTCTTATATCCGGATTCATTCAGATTTGATTACACTCATGTAGAAACTTCCATATCTACAAACTGGTAAACTGGAATCACATGGGTCCAAAGTGGGATAACTTCTTATTCCTAGCTCCTTTGATATTGATTCAACTTCAGGGTGATTCTAAACTGATTAATGAGTCAGGATAAAGCTTATTATATCCGGATTTATTCAGGTTTGATTACAATCATGTAGAAACTTCCATATCTACAAACTGGGTAAACTGGAATCACTTGGGTCCAAAGTGGGATAACTTCTTAATCCTAGCTCCTATGATATTGATTTAACTTCAGGGTGATTCTAAACTGATTAATGAGTCAGGATAAAGTTTCTTATATCCGGATTCATTCAGGTTTGATTACAATCATGTAGAAACTTCCATATCTACAAACTGGGTAAACTGGAATCACTTGGGTCCAAAGTGGGATAACTTCTTAATCCTAGCTACTATGATATTGATTCAACTTCAGGGTGATTCTAAACTGATTAAAGTGTCAGGATATAGATTCTTATATCCGGATTCATTCAGGTATGATTAGAAACTTGAAGAAACTGCCATATCTACAAACAGGGAAAATTGGAATCATTTTGGTCCAAAGTGGGATAACTTCTTAATCCTAGCTCCTATGATGTTGATTCAACTTCAGGTTGATTCTAAACTGATTAATGAGTCAGGGAAAAGCTTCTTATATCCGGATTCATTCAGGTTTGATTACAATCATGTAGAAACTTCCATATCTACAAACTGGGTAAACTGGAATCACTTGGGTCCAAAGTGGGATAACTTCTTAATCCTAGCTCCTATGATATTGACTCAACTTCAGGGTGATTCTAAACTGATTAAAGTGTCAGGATATAGATTCTTATATCCGGATTCATTCAGGTATGATTAGAAAGTTGAAGAAACTGCCATATCTACAAACAGGGTAAACTGGAATCATTTGGGTCCAAAGTGGGATAACTTCTTAATCCTAGCTCCTATGATGTTGATTCAACTTCAGGGTGATTCTAAACTGATTAATGAGTCAGGGAAAAGCTTCTTATATCCGGATTCATTCAGGTTTGATTACAATCATGTAGAAACTTCCATATCTACAAACTGGGTAAACTGGTATCACTTGGGTCCAAAGTGGGATAACTTCTTAATCCTAGCTCCTATGATATTGACTCAACTTCAGGGTGATTCTAAACTGATTAAAGTGTCAGGATATAGATTCTTATATCCGGATTCATTCAGGTATGATTAGAAACTTGAAGAAACTGCCATATCTACAAACTGGGTAAACTGGAATCATCTGGGTCCAAAGTGGGATAACTTCTTAATCCTAGCTCCTATGATGTTGATTCAACTTCAGGGTGATTCTAAACTGATTAAAGTGTCAGGATATAGATTCTTATATCCGGATTCATTCAGGTATGATTAGAAACTTGAAGAAACTGCCATATCTACAAACAGGGTAAACCGAAATATTTTGGGTCCAAAGTGGGATAACTTCTTAATCCTAGCTCCTATGATATTGATTCAACTTCAGGGTGATTCTAAACTAATTAATGAGTCAGGATAAAGATTCTTATATCCGGATTCATTCATATTTGATTACACTCATGTAGAAACTTCCATATCTACAAACTGGTAAACTGGAATCACATGGGTCCAAAGTGGGATAACTTCTTATTCCTAGCTCCTTTGATATTGATTCAACTTCAGGGTGATTCTAAACTGATTAATGAGTCAGGATAAAGCTTATTATATCCGGATTTATTCAGGTTTGATTACAATCATGTAGAAACTTCCATATCTACAAACTGGGTAAACTGGAATCACTTGGGTCCAAAGTGGGATAACTTCTTAATCCTAGCTCCTATGATATTGATTTAACTTCAGGGTGATTCTAAACTGATTAATGAGTCAGGATAAAGGTTCTTATATCCGGATTCATTCAGGTTTGATTACAATCATGTAGAAACTTCCATATCTACAAACTGGGTAAACTGGAATCACTTGGGTCCAAAGTGGGATAACTTCTTAATCCTAGCTACTATTATATTGATTCAACTTCAGGGTGATTCTAAACTGATTAAAGTGTCAGGATATAGATTCTTATATCCGGATTCATTCAGGTATGATTAGAAACTTGAAGAAACTGCCATATCTACAAACAGGGAAAATTGGAATCATTTTGGTCCAAAGTGGGATAACTTCTTAATCCTAGCTCCTATGATGTTGATTCAACTTCAGGTTGATTCTAAACTGATTAATGAGTCAGGGTAAAGCTTCTTATATCCGGATTCATTCAGGTCTGATTACAATCATGTTGAAACTTCCATATCTACAAACTGGGTAAACTGGAATCACTTGGGTCCAAAGTGGGATAACTTCTTAATCCTAGCTCCTATGATATTGATTCAACTTCAGGGTGATTCTGAACTGCTTAAAGTGTCAGGATATATATTCTTATATCCGGATTCATTCAGGTATGATTAGAAAGTTGAAGAAACTGCCATCTCTACAAACAGGGTAAACTGAAATCATTTGGGTCCAAAGTGGGATAACTTCTTAATCCTAGCTCCTATGATATTTATTCAACTTCACGGTGATTCTAAACTGATTAATGAGCCAGGGTAAAGCTTCTTATATCCGGATTCATTCAGGTTTGATTACAACCATGTAAAAACTTCCATATCTTCAAACTGGGTAAACTGGAATCACATGGGTCCAAAGTGGGATAACTTCTTAATTCTAGTTCCTATGATATTGATTTAACTTCAGGGTGATTCTAAACTGATTAATGAGTCAGGATAAAGCTTCTTATATCCGGATTTATTCAGGTTTGATTACAATCATGTAGAAACTTCCATATCTACAAACTGGGTAAACTGGAATCACTTGGGTCCAAAGTGGGATAACTTCTTAATCCTAGCTCCTATGATATTGATTCAACTTCAGGGTGATTCTAAACTGATTAAAGTGTCAGGATATAGATTCTTATATCCGGATTCATTCAGGTATGATTAGAAACTTGAAGAAACTGCCATATCTACAAAAAGGGTAAACCGGAATATTTTGGGTCCAAAGTGGGATAACTTCTTAATCCTAGCTCCTATGATGTTGATTCAACTTCAGGGTGATTCTAAACTAATTAATGAGTCAGGATATAGCTTCTTATATCCGGATTCATTCAGGTTTGATTACAATCATGTAGAAACTTCCATATCTACAAACTGGGTAAACTGGAATCACATGGGTCCAAAGTGGGATAACTTCTTAATTCTAGCTCCTATGATATTGATTTAACTCCAGGGTTATTCTAAACTGAATAATGAGTCAGGATAAAGCTTCTTATATCCGGATTCATTCAGGTTTGATTACAATCATGTAGAAACTTCCATATCTACAAACTGGGTAAACTGGAATCAATTGGGTCCAAAGTGGGATAACTTCTTAATCCTAGCTTCTATGATATTGATTCAACTTCAGGGTGATTCTAAACTGATTAAAGTGTCAGGATATAGATTGTTATATCCGGATTCATTTAGGTATGATTAGAAAGTTGAAGAAACTGCCATATTTACAAACAGGGAAAACTGGAATCATTTGGGTCCAAAGTGGGATAACTTCTTAATCCTAGCTCCAATGATGTTGATTCAACTTCAGGGTGATTCTAAACTGATTAATGAGTCAGGGAAAAGCTTCTTATATCCGGATTCATTCAGGTTTGATTACAATCATGTAGAAACTTCCATATCTACAAACTGGGTAAACCGGAATCACTTGGGTCCAAAGTGGGATAACTTCTTAATCCTAGCTCCTATCATATTGATTCAACTTCAGGGTGTTTCTGAACTGATTAAAGTGTCAGGATATAGATTCTTATATCCGGATTCATTCAGGTATGATTAGAAAGTTGAAGAAACTGCCATCTCTACAAACAGGGTAAACTGGAATCATTTGGGTCCAAAGTGGGATAACTTCTTAATCCTAGCTCCTATGATGTTTATTCAACTTCAGGGTGATTCTAAACTGATTAATGAGCCAGGGTAAAGCTTCTTATATCAAGATTCATTCAGGTTTGATTACAATCATGTAGAAACATCCATATCTACAAACAGGGTAAACTGGAATCACATGGGTCCAAAGTGGGATAACTTCTTAATTCTAGCTCCTATGATATTGATTAAACTTCAGGGTGATTCTAAACTGATTATTGAGTCAGGCTAAAGCTTCTTATATCCGGATTCATTCAGGTCTGATTACAATCATGTTGAAACTTCCATATCTACAAACAGGGAAAACTGGAATCATTTGGGTCCAAAGTGGGATAACTTCTTAATCCTAGCTCCTATGATGTTGATTCAGCTTCAGGGTGATTCTAAACTGATTAATGAGTCAGGGTAAAGCTTCTTATATCCGGATTCATTCAGGTTTGATTACAATCATGTAGAAACTTCCATATCTACAAACTGGGTAAACTGGAATGACTTGCGTCCAAAGTGGGATAACTTCTTAATCCTAGCTCCTATCATATTGATTCAACTTCAGGGTGATTCTAAACTGATTAAAGTGTCAGGATATAGATTCTTATATCCGGATTCATTCAGGTATGATTAGAAACTTGAAGAAACTGCCATATCTACAAACAGGGAAAATTGGAATCATTTTGGTCCCAAGTGATTCCAGTTTTCCCAGTTTGTAGATATGGAAGTTTCTACATGATTGTAACCAAACCTGAATGAATCCGGATATAAGAAGCTTTATACTGACTCATTAATCAGTTTAGAATCACCCTGAAGTTGAATCAATATCATAGGAGCTAGGATTAAGAAGTTATCCCACTTTGGACCCAAATGATTCCAGTTTTTCCTGTTTGTAGATATGGCAGTTTCTTCAAGTTTCTAATCATACCTGAATGAATCCGGATATAAGAATCTATATCCTGACACTTTAATCAGTTTAGAATCACCCTGAAGTTGAATCAATATCATAGGAGTTAGGATTAAGAAGTTATCCAACTTTGGAACCATGTGATTCCAGTTTACCCAGTTTGTAGATATGGAAGTTTCTACATGTTTGTAATCAAACCTGAATGAATCCGGATATAAGAAGCTTTATCCTGACTCATTATTCAGTTTAGAATAACCCTGAAGTTAAATCAATATCATAGGAGCTAGAATTAAGAAGTTATCCCACTTTGGACCCATGTGATTCCAGTTTACCCAGTTTGTAGATATGGAAGTTTCTACATGATTGTAATCAAACCTGAATGAATCCGGATATAAGAAGCTTTAGCCTGATTCAATAATCAGTTTAGAATCACCCTGAAGTTGAATCAACATCATAGGAGCTAGGATTAAGAAGTTATCCCACTTTGGACCCAAATGATTCCAGTTTACCCTGTTTGTAGAGATGGCAGTTTCTTCAACTTTCTAATCATACCTGAATGAATCCGGATATAAGAATCTATATCCTGACACTTTAATCAGTTTAGAATCACCTTGAAGTTGAATCAATATCATAGGAGCTAGGATTAAGAAGTTATCCAACTTTGGACCCAAATGATTCCAAATTACCCAGTTTGTAGATATGGAAGTTTCTACATGATTGTAATCAAACCTGAATGAATCCGGATATAAGAAGATTTATCCTGATTCATTAATCAGTTTAGAATCACCCTGAAGTTGAATCAACATCATAGGAGCTAGGATTAAGAAGTTATCCCACTTTGGACCCAAATGATTCCAGTTTACCCTGTTTGTAGAGATGGCAGTTTCTTCAACTTTCTAATCATACCTGAATTGAAGTGATCCTAGGTGGATTGATCACGTCCCTGACTACTCTCCAACGGATTGTGATGATGAAACAAGATGTGGAATGAGTGATACTTCGAAGAGTTGCGGAATGACTCTTTGACTATCAAGGTTTGCTTGTAAGGTAAGGATCAAAGATCCGAGTAACACTTAGACAAGCTTTGATCAAACAAGATTCAGAAAGAAATTCTAGGGTTTTAGAAAAGAGTTTGATGATTTTATTGAGAGGATTTCGTCCATAATATATAGAGAAGAAGACTGTACATGCACAGCTTCTTGGAAACACACAAAACATCAAATGCAAAGACTAAGTTCAAACTTGAAAAAGAGAAAAGGCTCCTAAGAGAGTTCTGGACGAAATTGATAAGAGAAATGGGCCTGGTTTCATCAAGAGGCTATTGAATAAGTGTTGTGTCCAAGCCTCATTAAAAACCTTGCTCAGAAAACCCAAATGGGACAAAACCGAAACAAGGAAAAGAGTGCAAGTCACAGCACCTCTCTTGATGAATGTCTTAAGTGGCTTGAATCACAACCAGAGTAGTTGGATAAGCACACTCTAGACTGCCTGAATAGTGTATAAGAGTTGGTGAAGAGCTTGCTTGAACTTTGCTTGCTTAGACCTTGTCATCGGACCAATGGGCACTTCTAGGTCCTTGTCACTTGTTTCCTCAGGTTCAAGCTGTTCCTTGGTTCTTTCTTCATCTTCCTTGAGCTCTGGTTCAAGCTGTTCCATCTCTTTAGTGGCATCAGTTCCCTTGCTGGTCAGGATCACATCATCCTCTCCCACTTGAGAAGGATTTGACCTCAAATCCGTTTCCTCTTGGAGATCCAGTTGATAGGCATTGTTGCTGATTGCTTCTGTTATGTAGAATGGACTGATCCATTTGGCCCTCCTTAGTCCTGATGCATTCCTCAGTCCTGGTATATTGAAATAAAATAAGTTAGCACATGCAAAGTCATCATAGAGTAAGAGTCTTATTCCAAAGTTGTCTTTTCTCGGTTTTGGCATGTAGGCGGCGTCTGGAGGTGCTTCTTTGATGAGGATGAAACAAGTCACGTCTTGTTGTCTCTCCTTGTTCAGATCTGGTGGCTTAAATCGCTGGTCTTCCTCACGATTGTTCTCTCTTCTTGTATTCTTTAAAGCTTTGTTATAATCTGCACAAGGCTCTTTTGACAAAAACAAGTGCATCATATCTGTGTAATCATTGATAAAAGTAATCTTGAAAACACAATCTCTTACCTTAGCATGCTCACCTGGTCGCCATAGATAGGATTGAGATGTTCTAAACTCAGAAAAATTCAAACAAAGCACAAACAGGTTCTCCCGACTTGTAGAATTCATAACTCTTTCACCTGAGAAGCTTTGGACATGATTCCAATTCGACGTGAGACCCTGATGAGTCAAGTTTCCATGGAAGTCGAGTTTGCTGTTTAATTCCTTATGGTTGGTGAGATATGATCCTTGGACTGCTCCTATGTCAAAGCTGGTGGCTAGAGAGTTTTCAAGGTTTTCTTGTTCCATCTCCAACTTAGCCAAGGACTCATCATTGATATTCTGACTATTATAGCTCCTCTTTTCACCTGTACCTTTCTCAGATTGTTTTGGAAAAATCAAGTGTGTTATCATGTCAAAGAAAGTATTGTAGACCAGAATGTCTTTAAAGCACATAACAGTATGATTCCTCTATCTATCATACATATCAAAGAAAATATTACAGATCCAAATATCATTAAGGAACAACTTCACACATTGAGAATCAGTGAATTCTATTTTCAATTGTGCAGCAGGTTTATCAAAGAAAGTGTTATACACTAAAATTTCATCAAAGAACAAACCTACATCCTTAGATTCATTTTCAGAACACAAACAATTAATCTCAAATTCAGAGAACTTTGCAGATTTCACAAAATCAAATCTAATATCAGATTGATGCAATTTCGATTTCTGCAACTTCCTAGGTTCTATCAAGACATATGCAGATGCAAGATAATTATAAGTGACCAGTTCATGCCTAGGAAAATTCACAACAAAAATTTTATCTTCAGTTTTAGCAAGTGAATCACAAGGTTTCAAACAGAAGTTAGATTGTTTCAAATCAAGTTCAAAAACCTTTTCATAGTGATTAAAATTTTTGCTTTGTTTCCGAAAATGATCAAGACTCAAAATGTGACCAGAAATATTTTTATTATCAGTTTGAAAACGTTTTTGATCAAAGAGGGTTTCTGGTTTAAGTTCTTTAAAAGATTTAAACATGTTATCAAAAACAGGTTTTGAAACACAAAAATCTTTTACTTTGTCAAGACCAAAACGTTTTATATCTTCAGTGCTGACTTTAACAAACATTTCAGGTGCAGAGACAATTATATGAAAATCCTTACAGTGCTCTTGCAGGTCATAAGACAGGGATTTGGGAGTGATTTCTGATGGCAGGCTGTTCTGCAGTTTCAACTCTTCTCCTTGTGCTGGTTGCTCTGGTTCTTTTTCTGCTGAGTTTTCTTTTGCAACATGTGACACTGAAACAAGGCTACTCGGTTGTACTGGTTCAAGAAAGGTTAGTTCATCAAAGGAATTATTAAAATTAAATTCAGAGTGAGATAAGACAAGAGAACACTCTTGTTCTGTCTCCGAAGTTTCCTTCTCCATAGCTGTTTCAGTTTGGACTTCTTGAATTGGTGCAGCTGAGTCTGGTTCCGTATTGCTGAGTTCTGAGACAGTAGTAAATGGTTCTTGATGCTGTGTCTCAATGGATGGACGTGGTCTCATATGTGGTTTCTGAATTGAGCTTGAAGGACAAAGTTTTGTCTCAGATGGTTGGTTTCGACCAGTGCTCCACTTGTCTCTTTCAAACCTTCTTTGTCGTGGAGTTTCGTTGATATCAACATCATGCCTCTGGTATCTTTCAAACTGATCATATCCTCTTGGCTTGTACTCACCTCTTGATGTTCTTTGGCAGTCTCTGATTTTTCTCTGCTGCTGCATGTGTTTTCGTAATTTATCATCGAAGACTTGAGTCATTGTGGTCATGAAGCTTTCCAGCTGGAGTTTATCTATTACAACACTCCTTTTGCCTTCTTCCCCCATGGTTCCTGACAGATTTCAAATCACAAAACAAGTAAAGGAGATCACAGAAACATGATTTAACTGAAAACACAAAAACTGAGACAAATTCAAAAAAATATTTATGAAGAACCCTAATTCTTTTCTCAGCAATTTCGAAAATCAAATCAGATTATTCAGCAATTTTAAAACTTTTTCAAGGTAGATCTGACACAAATAAACAAGTTTTAAAACAAGATCTAGACTTTAGAACAGATCTGAGAACAGAATATGAAAAGTCTAAAAATTTGCAGATCTGGAAAAACACAACCTTTTGATGAAGATTAGCTCTGATACCACTTGAAGTGATCCTAGGTGGATTGATCACGTCCCTGACTACTCTCCAATGGATTGTGATGATGAAACAAGATGTGGAATGAGTGATACTTCGAAGAGTTGCGGAATGACTCTTTGACTATCAAGGTTTGCTTGTAAGGTAAGGATCAAAGATCCGAGTAACACTTAGACAATCTTTGATCAAACAAGATTCAGAAAGAAATTCTAGGGTTTTAGAAAAGAGTTTGATGATTTTATTGAGAGGATTTCGTCCATAATATATAGAGAAGAAGACTGTACATGCACAGCTTCTTGGAAACACACAAAACATTAAATGCAAAGACTAAGTTCAAACTTGAAAAAGAGAAAAGGCTCCTAAGAGAGTTCTGGACGAAATTGATAAGATAAATGGGCCTGGTTTCATCAAGAGGCTATTGAATAAGTGTTGTGTCCAAGCCTCATTAAAAACCTTGCTCAGAAAACCCAAATGGGACAAAACTGAAACAAGGAAAAGAGTGCAAGTCACAGCACCTCTCTTGATGAATGTCTTAAGTGGCTTGAATCACAACCAGAGTAGTTGGAAAAGCACACTCTAGACTGCCTGAATAGTGTATAAGAGTTGGTGAAGAGCTTGCTTGAACTTTGCTTGCTTAGACCTTGTCATCGGACCAATGGGCACTTCTAGGTCCTTGTCACTTGTTTCCTCAGGTTCAAGCTGTTCCTTGGTTCTTTCTTCATCTTCCTTGAGCTCTGGTTCAAGCTGTTCCATCTCTTTAGTGGCATCAGTTCCCTTGCTGGTCAGGATCACATCATGAATGAATCCGGATATAAGAATCTATATCCTGACACTTTAATCAGTTTAGAATCACGCTGACGTTGAATCAATATCATAGGAGCTAGGTTAAGAAGTTATCCAACTTTGGAACCATGTGATTCCAGTTTACCCGGTTTGTAGATATGGACGTTTCTACATGATTGTAATCAAACCTGAATGAATCCGGATATAAGAAGCTTTATCCTGATTCATTAATCAGTTTAGAATCACCCTGAAGTTGAATAAACATCATAGGAGCTAGGATTAAGAAAGTTATGTCACTTTGGACCCAAATGATTCCAGTTTACCCTGTTTGTAGAGATGGCAGTTTCTTCAACTTTTTAATCATACCTGAATGAATCCGGATATAAGAATCTATATCCTGACACTTTAAGCAGTTCAGAATCACCCTGAAGTTGAATCAATATCATAGGAGCTAGGATTAAGAAGTTATCCCACTTTGGACCCAACTGATTCCAGTTTACCCAGTTTGTAGATATGGAAGTTTCAACATGATTGTAATCAAACCTGAATGAATCCGGATATAAGAAGCTTTATCCTGATTCATTAATCAGTTTAGAATCACCCTGAAGTTGAATCAACATCATAGGAGCTAGGATTAAGAAGTTATCCCACTTTGGACCCTAATGTTAAAATGGGTCTAGAAGAGGGTTTGGAGGTTACATATGTGTATGGGAAGGATAAAGGGAGAGAAATGAAGCTTGGGCAAATTTAGGGTATGGTACGGACTGGTACGGACTGGTACGGACCAGTACGGACCAGTACGGATCACCCAAAACCAAAACTTCATTTCTCTACTCTTAATCAGGTTTTGAGATGTGCAAAGTTAGGGCATGAAGTGTACGGACTCTTAAGAACCGTACAGTGCCAGTGAGCTAACCGGAGAGGAGCTAAGTAAAGAGGAGTGGATAAACCACTAAGGGAAGAAGAGGGTTAGGCACCTGATCAGACCGTTGAGAGGATAAGGTTCAGGCGCGTCTACTGCTAGCTTTGGACAGGCTGGAAAGTGTCCAAAGCTTACTTACCATCTGGCTCGTCCATTTCCAAAGAAAGCGCTTCCCCGGAGTAATCACATCCATTGGTTCATTTTAAACTGTTTGAAACCCTTGTATCACTCTCATATAAATATGTAATCCCTCCCAAATAATGAAGTTAACGAGTTGAGCTTTATCTCTCTATACTCTCTCTCTTGTTCATCATGGTTTACAAATACTCTTAAACATGTTTTCTCACATAATCTCTCATAATCTCTCTTAAATCTCTTAATACACTATCTATTCTCTAAAATCTCATGGTATCAGAGCCAGGTTGGCTGTGGTATTAAGAGAAATTCTTGTCTTTTCTATTCTGTACGTGTGTTCTTCATTTCTGGGTTGTGAAAATCTTTGATCTTATCATTTCCGTGGAGCTTTGTGATTGTTGGTGTTAAAGTTGAGACCTTTGAGTTGGAATCTTGGGTCTGTGAGTTCTTGGTAGGATATTACTCTGAAGTGTTAAGCAAGATTGAAGCTTTACGGGTGAATCATGGAGAAGATGGATGGAAACAACTATGGGAAGCTTGTTACGGTTCCGGTAGCGTTAAAGGGTGGTTCTAACTACCTTTTGTGGTCGAGGCTGGTTAAGACAGCCATTGGGAGGCTAGGGCTATGGAGTCACATCACGGATGATGGTCCAGAGCCAGTGGCAAAGGAGAATGAAGACGGTGAAGAGGAGAGAACTCTCACCAAAGCGGAAGCAAAGAAGTGGATACAAGAGGATCTGATGGTGCTATCAGTACTACAGGGATCACTTGAGGTACCATTACTTGAGTCTTACAGCTACTGTGAAACCCCAAAACACTTGTGGGAGACGCTGTACAAGAGGTTTGGTAATGTATCAAACATTAGCCGGGTCTTTGAGTTGAAGAGAGCTATCAATACCATGAAGCAAGATGGAGGAGAGCTAACTCAACACATGGGGAAGTTCGGATCACTCTGGTCTGAACTAGAGAGCTTGAGGCCTAACACCACTGATCAAACGGCCCTCATGGAAAGGAGAGAGCAAGATCAAGTGTTTGGGTTGTTGATGACATTGGATCCGTGCTACAAGGATGTCATCAAACACATCTTGAGATCACCTACGCTGCCATCAATGGAGGAAGTATGTGCGCAGCTACAAAAGGAGGAGGGGTCTCTTGGTCTCTTTGGAGGAAAGGGGGAGCTATCAATGGCTCATCAGTCGGAGGAAGTTCAAGCAAATAAAGCATCTTACCGGGGTGATGGAAAGAAGTATGAGAAGTTTGAGGGAACGTGTGATCACTGCAAAAAAGACGGGGCACAAGAAGAGCCAATGTTGGATTCTCCACCCACACCTCAAGCCAAGCAAGTTCAACAAGGACAGAGAAGCAAGAGCTCACCTTTCTGCTGAGACCAGTGGCGGTTCTTCCGGGATCAGTTCCAGTGTTCAAGCGGGTGAAAGTGAAGGCAGAGCTCTATCTTCTCATCACATGGCTACCAAAGGCGTGGAGAATGATGTGATCAGGAAGTCAGACATTGAATCTCTCATCAAAGCTCTTAAGGAGTCTGGTAACACATTCGGAAACACCCTTGGTTACTCTTTTGCTGCTCATTCAATGAATAAAATAACTGATAGGATGCTAGACACGCCTAGAGGTTTATTCACTACTGCTCCTGAATCATGCATTGATCATAAATGGCTAGGATTATTAGAAAATTTGAAAAATTATTCTGATCATCCGAGAACTAATATAGCTACAAATGTGCATAAACCATTGATTATTGATTCTGGTGCATCTCATCACATGATTAGTGATATTAAGTTGATAAAAGATATTGAACCTGCTCTTGGTCATGTAATGATTGCTAATGGTGCTAAGATTCCCATTAAAGGCATTGGAAAACTTAAACTGTTTAATAGAGAAACCAATGCATTTTTCATGCCTGAGTTTACTTCAAATCTTTTATCTGTCAAGAAATGCACCACTGATCTTCAATGCAATGTTATCTTTAGTCCTAATGATGTAAAGTTTCAGGATATTAAAAGCAGTAAGTTGATTGGACAAGGAGCAACAAAGGGAGATCTTTATATGCTTGAAGACTTGAATCCAATTGCTAGTTCTTGTTTTTCGTTTAATTCTGTTTCTGTAAGCAAGGATGCTTTGTGGCATGCTAGGCTAGGTCACCCACATTCTAGGGCTTTAAGCATAATGTTACCAGGTGTCATATTTAAAAATAATGGTTGTGAGGCATGTATTTTGGGTAAACATTGTAAGAGTGTGTTTCAAAAATCTGCTACTATTTATGATAAATGCTTTGATTTAATTCACTCTGATGTTTGGACTGCTCCTTGCTTATCTAGGGATAGTTACAAGTATTATGTCACATTTATTGATGAAAAATCCAAATACACCTGGTTAACACTTATTAAAACAAAAGATAGGGTTCTTGATGCATTTAAAAATTTTCAAAATTATGTTACTAACCACTATAATGCCAAGATCAAGATTTTCAGGTCAGATAATGGTGGGGAGTATACAAGTATTGCATTCAAGGATCATCTATCTAGCCACGGAATACTTCATCAAACGAGCTGTCCCTACACTCCACAGCAGAATGGAGTGGCTGAGAGGAAGAATAGGCACCTCATGGAGGTGGCAAGGTCGATGATGTTCCATACAAGTGTGCCCAAAAGATTCTGGAGTGATGCAGTGATGGCTGCATGTTACCTTATCAACCGGATACCAACCAAAATTCTCTCAGATCAGTCTCCTTTTGAAGTCTTAAACAAGTGTAAGCCAGCTCTGGAACACTTGAGGATCTTTGGTTGTGTTTGCTATGTGTTGGTGCCGGGTGAAATGAGAAACAAGTTAGAAGCTAAGAGTACCAAGGCGATGATGATTGGATACTCTACGAGCCAGAAAGGGTACAAGTGTTTTGATCCGGATACAAGGAGGGTCTTGGTATCCAGGGATGTTAAGTTCTTTGAAGATAAAGGCTACTATGATGGCAAGAATTGGGAAGAGCTGGAAGATTTATCTAAACCATCCGACCGGGCAGCATGTTTGAGAGATATTCTTCATGGTCTTGGAATTGGAGTGTCCCAGGATCAACCAAGACGTCAAGAGACCTCAAGGGTTACTGAGGAACCATCCCACTTTGATCATGAGGGGGGAAGTGAATCAGAGGCTGCGGTTCATGAGTTAGATGAGGATGAAGATCAGAGAGATCTTAGCCATGATTCTCCTGTTCAAAGTGGAAATGAGCCTGGAGAAAGAGGTCAGGAAGTCAGTGGGGAGAGTCAGGGTCAAGAGGATAGTGAAGAAACGACAAGGCAGAGCCAAGAGGAAGCAGTTGTGGTTCCCTTAAGGAGAAGTACCCGAGTAAGGAAAGATCCATCCAATTGGGTAAACACAAGAGTATATTATAATGCTCAAGCCGTGGAACATCCAGCTCAAGCAGTATGCATGTTTACTGAGTATCCAGAAGATCATAAGGCGTTTATGGTTAGTCTTGATGAGAGTTATGTGCCGAGAAGCTATGAGGAGGCAATACTGATTCAAGAGTGGAGGGATTCAGTAAAGGCTGAGATTGATGCTATGATTAAGAATGACACATGGTATGAGAGTGACTTACCAAAGGGTAAGAGAGCTGTATCTTGCAAATGGATCTTTACCATAAAGTATCTACCAAATGGGAAGATTGATAGGCGCAAGACAAGACTGGTGGCTAGAGGCTTCACTCAAACATATGGAGAGGATTACATTGATACATTTGCTCCTGTTGCAAAACTTCATACAGTTCGGATTATCCTATCAGTTGCAACAAATTTGGGATGGGAGATGTGGCAAATGGATGTAAAGAATGCATTTCTACAAGGAGAACTTGAAGATGAAGTCTACATGCTTCCACCACCGGGTATGGAAGGGATGGTGAAGAAAGGAAGAGTTCTAAGGCTGAAGAAAGCTATCTATGGATTGAAACAGTCTCCAAGGGCATGGTATAACAAGCTTAGTACCACGCTTAATGGAAGGGGTTTTAGAAAGTCAGAGCTAGACCACACCTTGTTCTCTCTTACTACACCATCCGGTATCATTGTGCTTCTTGTCTATGTGGATGATATAATTATCACTGGAAGTGATAAGGAGGGGATACAAGCCACAAAGGAGTTTCTAAAATCTGTATTTGATATAAAGGACTTGGGAGAGCTAAAGTACTTCCTTGGGATAGAGTTGTGCAGATCCAAAGAGGGCTTATTTGTGTCACAAAGGAAGTACATTGTGGATCTCTTAAAGGATGCTGGAGCGTATGGGGGAAGAACAGCTAAGATGCCAATGGAAGATGGCTATAAAGTACCTCGTGAGGGGGAGATAGAAGACAGCAAAGTGTTTCAGGATCCTAAGCTATACAGAAAGCTAGTTGGGAAGCTGATCTATCTCACTATCACTCGGCCAGATATATGTTTTGCAGTTAACCAAGTTAGCCAACATATGCAAGCGCCTAGAGAACATCATTGGAGAATGGTGGAGAGGGTTCTAATGTATCTAAATGGGACTCAAGGGTTAGGCATATGGATGGGATGCAATCAGAGCACTGAAGTAGTGGGATATTGTGATGCAGATTGGGCTGGTGATAGAGCAGATAGGAAGTCTACAACCGGGTACTGCACGTTTCTTGGAGGCAACATGGTAACCTGGAAAAGTAAGAAGCAAAAGGTGGTATCATGCTCAAGTGCTGAAGCTGAGTATAGGGCTATGCTGAAACTCACTAATGAGTTGGTTTGGATCAAGGGAATACTGAAGCATCTAGAGATAGAGCAGAACACGCCAATGACTATGCATTGTGACAATCAAGCAGCCATCCACATTGCTACAAACTCAGTGTTTCATGAAAGGACTAAACACATTGAGGTTGATTGTCACAAGGTGAGGCAGATGATAGTATTGGGTGTGATCTTACCATGTTACACAAGGAGTGAGGATCAACTGGCGGATGTATTCACCAAGGCAGCAAGACAAAAGACAATGGAGTCCATACATATCAGGTTAGGACTCATTGATCTTTCACCATTTAAATAGTCCCCTGATCATGAGATCTCTACTCTTTCCTCATTAAGGTTTTGTCCCAATGGGTTTTCTTTAATGAGGTTTTAATGAGGGAGATTCTCATGGTCCTTCCAAGCTTGACTTGTTCCACATGGTCAAGCTTGAGGGGGAGTGTTAAAATGGGTCTAGAAGAGGGTTTGGAGGTTACATATGTGTATGGGAAGGATAAAGGGAGAGAAATGAAGCTTGGGCAAATTTAGGGTATGGTACGGACTGGTACGGACTGGTACGGACCAGTACGGACCAGTACGGATCACCCAAAACCAAAACTTCATTTCTCTACTCTTAATCAGGTTTTGAGATGTGCAAAGTTAGGGCATGAAGTGTACGGACTCTTAAGAACCGTACAGTGCCAGTGAGCTAACCGGAGAGGAGCTAAGTAAAGAGGAGTGGATAAACCACTAAGGGAAGAAGAGGGTTAGGCACCTGATCAGACCGTTGAGAGGATAAGGTTCAGGCGCGTCTACTGCTAGCTTTGGACAGGCTGGAAAGTGTCCAAAGCTTACTTACCATCTGGCTCGTCCATTTCCAAAGAAAGCGCTTCCCCGGAGTAATCACATCCATTGGTTCATTTTAAACTGTTTGAAACCCTTGTATCACTCTCATATAAATATGTAATCCCTCCCAAATAATGAAGTTAACGAGTTGAGCTTTATCTCTCTATACTCTCTCTCTTGTTCATCATGGTTTACAAATACTCTTAAACATGTTTTCTCACATAATCTCTCATAATCTCTCTTAAATCTCTTAATACACTATCTATTCTCTAAAATCTCACCTAATGATTCCAGTTTTCCCTATTTGTAGATATGGCAGTTTCTTCAACTTTCTTATCATACCTGAATGAATCCAGATATAAGAATCAATATCCTGACACTTTAATCAGTTTAGAATCACCCTGAAGTTGAATCAATATCATAGGAGCTAGGATTAAGAAGTTATCCCACTTTGGACCCAAGTGATTCCAGTTTACCCAGTTTGTAGATATAGAAGTTTCTACATGATTGTAATCAAACCTGAATAAATCCGGATATAATAAGCTTTATCCTGACTCATTAATCAGTTTAGAATCACCCTGAAGTTGAATCAACATCATAGGAGCTAGGATTAAGAAGTTATCCCACTTTGGACCCAAATGATTCCAGTTTACCCAGTTTGTAGATATGGCAGTTTCTTCAAGTTTCTAATCATACCTGAATGAATCCGGATATAAGAATCTATATCCTGACACTTTAATCAGTTTATAATCACCCTGAAGTTGAGTCAATATCATAGGAGCTAGGATTAAGAAGTTATCCCACTTTGGACCCAAGTGATACCAGTTTACCCAGTTTGTAGATATGGAAGTTTCTACATGATTGTAATCAAACCTGAATGAATCCGGATATAAGAAGATTTTACCTGACTCATTAATCAGTTTAGAATCACCCTGAAGTTGAATCAACATCATAGGAGCTAGGATTAAGAAGTTATCCCACTTTGGACCCAAATGATTCCAGTTTACCCTGTTTGTAGATATGGCAGTTTCTTCAACTTTCTAATCATACCTGAATGAATCCGGATATAAGAATCTATATCCTGACACTTTAATCAGTTTAGAATCACCCTGAAGTTGAGTCAATATCATAGGAGCTAGGATTAAGAAGTTATCCCACTTTGGACCCAAGTGATTCCAGTTTACCCAGTTTGTAGATATGGAAGTTTCTACATGATTGTAATCAAACCTGAATGAATCCGGATATAAGAAGCTTTTCCCTGACTCATTAATCAGTTTAGAATCACCCTGAAGTTGAATCAACATCATATGAGCTAGGATTAAGAAGTTATCCCACTTTGGACCCAAATGATTCCAGTTTTACCTGTTTGTAAATATGACAGTTTCTTCAACTTTCTAATCATACCTGAATGAATCCGGAGATAACAATCTATATCCTGACACTTTAATCAGTTTAGAATCACCCTGAAGTTGAATCAATATCATAGAAGCTAGGATTAAGAAGTTATCCCACTTTGGACCCAATTGATTCCAGTTTACCCAGTTTGTAGATATGGAAGTTTCTACATGATTGTAATCAAACCTAAATAAATCCGGAAATAATAAGCTTTATCCTGACTCATTAATCAGTTTAGAATCACCCTGAAGTTAAATCAATATCATAGGAGCTAGAATTAAGAAGTTATCCCACTTTGGACCCATGTGATTCCAGTTTACCCAGTTTGTAGATATGGAAGTTTCTACATGATTGTAATCAAACCTGAATGAATCCGGATATAAGAAGCTTTAACCTGGCTCATTAATCAGTTTAGAATCACCCTGAAGTTGAATAAACATCATAGGAGCTAGGATTAAGAAGTTATCCCACTTTGGACCCAAATGATTCCAGTTTACCCTGTTTGTAGAGATGGCAGTTTCTTCAACTTTCTAATCATACCTGAATGAATCCGGATATAAGAAACTATATCCTGAAACTTTAATCAGTTCAGAATCACCCTGAAGTTGAATCAATATCATAGGAGCTAGGATTAAGAAGTTATCCCACTTTGGACCCAAGTGATTCCAGTTTACCCAGTTTGTAGATATGGAAGTTTCAACATGATTGTAATCAAACCTGAATGAATCCGGATATAAGAAGCTTTACCCTGACTCATTAATCAGTTTAGAATCACCCTGAAGTTGAATCAACATCATAGGAGCTAGGATTAAGAAGTTATCCCACTTTGGACCCAAATGATTCCAGTTTACCCTCTTTGTAGAGATGGCAGTTTCTTCAACTTTCTAATCATACCTGAATGAATCCGGATATAAGAATCTATATCCTGACACTTTAATCAGTTTAGAATCACCCTGAAGTTGAATCAATATCATAGGAGCTAGGATTAAGAAGTTATCCAACTTTGGACCCAAATGATTCCAGTTTTTCCAGTTTGTAGATATGGAAGTTTCTACATGATTGTAATCAAACCTGAATGAATCCGGATATAAGAAGCTTTATCCTGATTCATTAATCAGATTAGAATCACCCTGAAGTTGAATCAACATCATAGGAGCTAGGATTAAGAAGTTATCCCACTTTGGACCCAAATGATTCCAGTTTACCCTATTTGTAGAGATGGCAGTTTCTTCAACTTTCTAATCATACCTGAATGAATCCGGATATAAGAATCTATATCCTGACACTTTAATCAGTTTAGAATCACCCTGAAGTTGAGTCAATATCATAGGAGCTAGGATTAAGAAGTTATCCCACTTTGGACCCAAGTGATTCCAGTTTACCCAGTTTGTAGATATGGAAGTTTCTACATGATTGCAATCAAACCTGAATGAATCCGGATATAAGAAGCTTTATCCTGACTAATTAATCAGTTTAGAATCACCCTGAAGTTGAATCAACATCATAGGAGCTAGGATTAAGAAGTTATCCCACTTTGGACCCAAATGATTCCAGTTTTCCCTGTTTGTAGATATGGCAGTTTCTTCAACTTTCTAATCATACCTGAATGAATCCGGTATTAAAGTGAAGCAAGACAAGGAGATGTGAAGGCCAAACAAAGGAATTGATGGCCAAGCATCTCCACACTAAACTAAAGAAGAAGAAGCCAATTAGGTTCAGTTTGTGCAGTCTTGCTCCACAAGCTACCATCTTGACCTAGCTTACCTTGCAAGTCAAGAAAGGACTTGGGAAGACATATATGGACGTGGGAACATCTGAGAAGTGAAGAAAATGTGTTTGAATTCAAACCAGCCTCTCTTATTTAAATTCAAACACATTTTCTTCACTTCTCAGATGTTCCCACGTCCATATATGTCTTCCCAAGTCCTTTCTGTTAACTTGAAGAATAGAAATGGATGCAAAGGAGAAGCATGGAGGAGTTTGGGTCTGGTGCAAAGATAGGGCAAGTCCTTCAGGGATTGCCTAAAGAGCTTCAGGAGTGTCTAGAGAGTTCCAGAAGGGTCTTAAGAGCTGTGCAAAGATAGGGTGAAGTCCAGGAGGGACTTAGGAGCATTGTTGAGGAGGATGGTCGAGTGTGCAAAGTCTGGGCGAGGCCGTACGGATTTGGTACGGACGTTGTACGGACCGTACGGATCCGTACGGACCGGTCCGACCCAGAAATGCATAACTCGACCATTTGAGGCATTTTAGGACTTGTGCAAAGTCCGGGCGAAATGTGACATCCAGTGAGACATGTGCAATGTCTGGGCAAGGCATCTGGTCATCTCTTAAGAGAAGAAGACAAAACTCTTAAGAGAAGAAGACAAAACTCTTAAGAGAAGAAGACAAAAGGGAGATGGCACCAATCTCTTAAGAGAAGAAGACAAAACTCTTAAGAGAAGAAGACAAGGGAGTGGCTGGACGAAATCCAGGCTGGAAAGGAGAGTCTCTTGCTGTAAAGAAAAGCAAGAGGAGCCTAAGGAGAGCCAATCACAATCCAGCCATCAATTCCTTTGTTTGGCCTTCACATCTCCTTGTCTTGCTTCACTTTAATATCCGGATATAAGAATCTATATCCTGACACTTTAATCAGTTTAGAATCATCCTGAAGTTGAGTCAATATCATAGGAGCTAGGATTAAGAAGTTATCCCACTTTGGACCCAAGTGATTCCAGTTTACCCAGTTTGTAGATATGGAAGTTTCTACATGATTGTAATCAAACCTGAATGAATCCGGATATAAGAAGCTTTTCCCTGACTCATTAATCAGTTTAGAATCACCCTGAAGTTGAATCAACATCATAGGAGCTAGGATTAAGAAGTTATCCCACTTTGGACCCAAATGATTCCAGTTTTCCCTGTTTGTAAATATGGCAGTTTCTTCAACTTTCTAATCATACCTGAATGAATCCGGATATAACAATCTATATCCTGACACTTTAATCAGTTTAGAATCACCCTGAAGTTGAATCAATATCATAGAAGCTAGGATTAAGAAGTTATCCCACTTTGGACCCAATTGATTCCAGTTTACCCAGTTTGTAGATATGGAAGTTTCAACATGATTGTAATCAAACCTGAATGAATCCGGATATAAGAAGCTTTACCCTGACTCATTAATCAGTTTAGAATCACCCTGAAGTTGAATCAACATCATTAGGAGCTAGGATTAAGAAGTTATCCCACTTTGGACCCAAATGATTCCAGTTTACCCTGTTTGTAGAGATGGCAGTTTCTACATGATTGTAATCAAACCTGAATGAATCCGGATATAAGAAGCTTTACCCTGGCTCATTAATCAGTTTAGAATCACCCTGAAGTTGAATAAACATCATAGGAGCTTGGATTAAGAAGTTATCCCACTTTGGACCCAATTGATTCCAGTTTACCCTGTTTGTAGAGATGGCAGTTTCTTCAACTTTCTAATCATACCTGAATGAATCCGGATATAAGAATCTATATCCTGAAACTTTAATCAGTTCAGAATCACCCTGAAGTTGAATCAATATCATAGGAGCTAGGATTAAGAAGTTATCCCACTTTGGACCCAAGTGATTCCAGTTTACCCAGTTTGTAGATATGGAAGTTTCAACATGATTGTAATCAAACCTGAATGAATCCGGATATAAGAAGCTTTACCCTGACTCATTAATCAGTTTAGAATCACCCTGAAGTTGAATCAACATCATTTGGAGCTAGGATTAAGAAGTTATCCCACTTTGGACCCAAATGATTCCAGTTTACCCTGTTTGTAGAGATGGCAGTTTCTTCAACTTTCTAATCATACCTGAATGAATCCGGATATAAGAATCTATATCCTGACACTTTAATCAGCTTAGAATCACCCTGAAGTTGAATCAATATCATAGGAGCTAGGATTAAGAAGTTATCCAACTTTGGACCCAAATGATTCCAGTTTTTCCAGTTTGTAGATATGGAAGTTTCTACATGATTGTAATCAAACCTGAATGAATCCGGATATAAGAAGCTTTATCCTGATTCATTAATCAGTTTAGAATCACCCTGAAGTTGAATCAACATCATAGGAGCTAGGATTAAGAAGTTATCCCACTTTGGACCCAAATGATTCCAGTTTACCCTGTTTGTAGAGATGGCAGTTTCTTCAACTTTCTAATCATACCTGAATGAATCCGGATATAAGAATCTATATCCTGACACTTTAATCAGTTTAGAATCACCCTGAAGTTGAATCAATATCATAGGAGCCAGGATTAAGAAGTTGTCCCACTTTGGACCCAAGTGATTCCAGTTTACCCAGTTTGTAGATATGGAAGTTTCTACATGATTGTAATCAAACCTGAATGAATCCGGATATAAGAACCTTTATCCTGACTCATTAATCAGTTTAGAATCACCCTGAAGTTAAATCAATATCATAGGAGCTAGGATTAGGAAGTTATCCCATTTTTGATCCAAGTGATTCCAGTTAACCCAATTTGTAGATATGGAAGTTTCTACATGATTGTAATCAAACCTGAATGAATCCGGATATAAGAAGCTTTACCCTGACTCATTAATCAGTTTAGAATCACCCTTAAGTTGAATCAACATCATAGGAGCTAAGATTAAGAAGTTATCCCACTTTGGACCCAAATGATTCCAGTTTTTCCTGTTTGTAGATATGGCAGTTTCTTCAAGTTTCTAATCATACCTGAATGAATGCGGATATAAGAATCTATATCCTGCCACTTTAATCAGTTTAGAATTACCCTGAAGTTTAATCAATATCATAGGAGCTAGGATTAAGAAGTTATCCCACTTTGGACCCAAGTGATTCCAGTTTACCCAGTTTGTAGATATGGGAGTTTCTACATGATTGTAATCAAACCTGAATGAATCCAGATATAAGAAGCTTTATCCTGATTCATTAATCAGTTTAGAATCACCCTGAAGTTGAATCAACATCATAGGAGCTAGGATTAAGAAGTTATCCCACTTTGGACCCAAATGATTCCAGTTTACCCTGTTTGTAGAGATGGCAGTTTCTTCAACTTTCTTATCATACCTGAATGAATCCGGATATAAGAATCTATATCCTGACACTTTAATCAGTTTAGAATCACCCTGAAGTTGAATCAATATCATAGGAGCTAGGATTAAGAAGTTATCCAACTTTGGACCCAAATGATTCCAGTTTTTCTAGTTTGTAGATATGGAAGTTTCTACATGATTGTAATCAAACCTGAATGAATCCGGATATAAGAAGCTTTATCCTGATTCATTAATCAGTTTAGAATCACCCTGAAGCTGAATCAACATCATAGGAGCTAGGATTAAGAAGTTATCCCACTTTGGACCCATATGATTCCAGTTTTCCCTGTTTGTAGATATGGCAGTTTCTTCAACTTTCTTATCATACTTGAATGAATCCGGATATAAGAATCTATATCCTGACACTTTAATCAGTTTAGAATCACCCTGAAGTTGAATCAATATCATAGGAGGTAGGATTAAGAAGTTATCCCACTTTGGACCCAAGTGATTCCAGTTTACCCAGTTTGTAGATATGGAAGTTTCTACATGATTGTAATCAAACCTGAACGAATCCGGATATAAGAAGCTTTATCCTGATTCATTAATCAGTTTAGAATCACCCTGAAGTTGAATCAACATCATAGGAGCTTGGATTAAGAAGTTATTCCACTTTGGACCCAAATGATTCCAGTTTACCCTGTTTGTAGAGATGGCAGTTTCTTCAACTTTCTTATCATACCTGAATGAATCCGGATATAAGAATCTATATCCTGACACTTTAATAAGTTTAGAATCACCCTGAAGTTGAATCAATATCATAGGAGCTAGGATTAAGAAGTTATCCAACTTTGGACCCAAATGATTCCAGTTTTTCTAGTTTGTAGATATGGAAGTTTCTACATGATTGTAATCAAACCTGAATGAATCCGGATATAAGAAGCTTTATCCTGATTCATTAATCAGTTTAGAATCACCCTGAAGCTGAATCAACATCATAGGAGCTAGGATTAAGAAGTTATCCCACTTTGGACCCATATGATTCCAGTTTTCCCTGTTTGTAGATATGGCAGTTTCTTCAACTTTCTTATCATACTTGAATGAATCCGGATATAAGAATCTATATCCTGACACTTTAATCAGTTTAGAATCACCCTGAAGTTGAATCAATATCATAGGAGCTAGGATTAAGAAGTTATCCCACTTTGGACCCAAGTGATTCCAGTTTACCCAGTTTGTAGATATGGAAGTTTCTACATGATTGTAATCAAACCTGAACGAATCCGGATATAAGAAGCTTTACCCTGACTCATTAATCAGTTTAGAATCACCCTGAAGTTGAATCAACATCATAGGAGCTAGGATTAAGAAGTTATCCCACTTTGGACCCAAATGATTCCAGTTTACCCTGTTTGTAGAGATGGCAGTTTCTTCAACTTTCTAATCATACCTGAATGAATCCGGATATAAGAATCTATATCCTGACACTTTAATCAGTTTAGAATCACCCTGAAGTTGAATCAATATCATAGGAGCTAGGATTAAGAAGTTATCCAACTTTGGACCCAAATGATTCCAGTTTTTCTAGTTTGTAGATATGGAAGTTTCTACATGATTGTAATCAAACCTGAATGAATCCGGATATAAGAAGCTTTATCCTGATTCATTAATCAGTTTAGAATCACCCTGAAGCTGAATCAACATCATAGGAGCTAGGATTAAGAAGTTATCCCACTTTGGACCCATATGATTCCAGTTTTCCCTGTTTGTAGATATGGCAGTTTCTTCAACTTTCTTATCATACTTGAATGAATCCGGATATAAGAATCTATATCCTGACACTTTAATCAGTTTAGAATCACCCTGAAGTTGAATCAATATCATAGGAGCTAGGATTAAGAAGTTATCCCACTTTGGACCCAAGTGATTCCAGTTTACCCAGTTTGTAGATATGGAAGTTTCTACATGATTGTAATCAAACCTGAATGAATCCGGATATAAGAAGCTTTATCCTGATTCATTAATCAGTTTAGAATCACCCTGAAGTTGAATCAACATCATAGGAGCTTGGATTAAGAAGTTATTCCACTTTGGACCCAAATGATTCCAGTTTACCCTGTTTGTAGAGATGGCAGTTTCTTCAACTTTCTTATCATACCTGAATGAATCCGGATATAAGAATCTATATCCTGACACTTTAATAAGTTTAGAATCACCCTGAAGTTGAATCAATATCATAGGAGCTAGGATTAAGAAGTTATCCAACTTTGGACCCAAGTGATTCCAGTTTACCCAGTTTGTAGATATGGAAGTTTCTACATGTTTGTAATCAAACCTAATTGAATCAGGATATAAGAAGCTTTATCCTGACTCATTAATCAGTTTAGAATCACCCTGAAGTTAAATCAATATCATAGGAGCTAGAAAGAAGTTATCCCACTTTGGACCCATGTGATTCCAGTTTTCCCTGTTTGTAGATATGGAAGTTTCTACATGATTGTAACCAAACCTGAATGAATCCGGATATAAGAAGCTTTATCCTGATTCATTAATCAGTTTAGAATCACCCTGAAGTTGAATCAACATCATAGGAGCTAGGATTAAGAAGGTATTCCACTTTGGACCCAAATGATTCCAGTTTTCCCTGTTTGTAAATATGGCAGTTTCTTCAACTTTCAAATCATACCTGAATGAATCCGGATATAACAATCTATATCCTGACACTTTAATCAGTTTAGAATCACCCTGAATTTGAATCAATATCATAGAAGCTAGGATTAAGAAGTTATCCCACTTTGGACCCAATTGATTCCAGTTTACCCAGTTTGTAGATATGGAAGTTTCTACATGATTGTAATCAAACCTGAATGAATCCGGATATAAGAAGCTTTTCCCTGACTCATTAATCAGTTTAGAATCACCCTGAAGTTGAATCAATATCATAGGAGCTAGGATTAAGAAGTTATCCCACATTGGACCCATGTGATTCCAGTTTACCAGTTTGTAGATATAGAAGTTTCTACATGAGTGTAATCAGACCTGAATGAATCCGGATATAAGAATTTTTATCCTGACTCATTAATCAGTTTAGAATCACCCTGAAGTTGAATCAACATCATAGGACCTAGGATTAAGAAGTTATCCCACTTTGGACCCAAATGATTCCAGTTTACCCTGTTTGTAGAGATGGCAGTTTCATCAACTTTCTAATCATACCTTAATGAATCCGGATATAAGAATCTATATCCTGAAACTTTAATCAGTTTAGAATCACCCTGAAGTTAAATCAATATCATAGGAGCTAGGATTAAGAAGTTATCCCACTTTGGACCCAAGTGATTCCAGTTTACCCAGTTTGTAGATATAGAAGTTTCTACATGATTGTAATCAAACCTGAATGAATCCGGATATAAAAAGATTTATCCTGACTCATTAATCAGTTTAGAATCACCCTGAAGTTGAATCAATATCATAGGAGCTAGGATTAAGAAGTTATCCCACTTTGGATCCAAGTGATTCCAGTTTACCCAGTTTGTAGATATGGAAGTTTCTACATGATTGTAATCAAACCTGAATGAATCCGGATATAAGAAGCTTTATCCTGACTCATTAATCAGTTTACAATCACCCTGAAGTTGAATCAACATCGTAGGAGCTAGGATTAAGAAGTTATCCCACTTTGGACCCAAATGATTCCAGTTTTCCCTGTTTGTAGATATGGCAGTTTCTTCAACTTTCTAATCATACCTGAATGAATCTGGATATAAGAATCTATATCCTGACACTTTAATCAGTTTAGAATCACCCTGAAGTTGAATCAATATCATAGGAGCTAGGATTAAGAAGTTATCCCAATTTGGACCCAAGTGATTCCAGTTTACCCAGTTTGTTGATATGGAAGTTTCTACATGATTGTAATCAAACCTGAATAAATCCGGATATAATAAGCTTTATCCTGACTCATTAATCAGTTTAGAATCACCCTGAAGTTGAATCAATATCAAAGGAGCTAGGAATAAGAAGTTATCCCACTTTGGACCCATGTGATTCCAGTTTACCAGTTTGTAGATATGGAAGTTTCTACATGATTGTAATCAAACCTGAATGAATCCGGATATAAGAAGCTTTATCCTGACTCATTAATTAGTTTAGAATCACCCTGAAGTTGAATCAACATCATAGGAGCTAGGATTAAGAAGTTATCCCACTTTGGACCCAAAATATTCCGGTTTACCCTGTTTGTAGATATGGCAGTTTATTCAAGTTACTAATCAAACCTGAATGAATCCGGATATAAGAAGCTTTATCCTGACTCATTAATCAGTTTAGAATCACCCTGAAGTTAAATCAATATCATAGGAGCTAGAATTAAGAAGTTATCCCACTTTGGACCCATGTGATTCCAGTTTACCCAGTTTGTAGATATGGATGTTTCTACATGATTGTAATCAAACCTGAATGAATCCGGATATAAGAAGCTTTACCATGGCTCATTAATCAGTTTAGAATCACCCTGAAGTTGAATAAACATCATAGGAGCTAGGATTAAGAAGTTATCCCACTTTGGACCCAAATGATTCCAGTTTACCCTGTTTGTAGAGATGGCAGTTTCTTCAACTTTCTAATCATACCTGAATGAATCCGGATATAAGAATCTATATCCTGAAACTTTAATCAGTTCAGAATCACCCTGAAGTTGAATCAATATCATAGGAGCTAGGATTAAGAAGTTATCCTACTTTGGACCCAAGTGATTCCAGTTTACCCAGTTTGTAGATATGGAAGTTTCAACATGATTGTAATCAAACCTGAATGAATCCGGATATAAGAAGCTTTACCCTGACTCATTAATCAGTTTAGAATCACCCTGAAGTTGAATCAACATCATAGGAGCTAGGATTAAGAAGTTATCCCACTTTGGACCCAAATGATTCCAGTTTACCCTGTTTGTAGAGATGGCAGTTTCTTCAACTTTCTAATCATACCTGAATGAATCCGGATATAAGAATCTATATCCTGACACTTTAATCAGTTTAGAATCACCCTGAAGTTGAATCAATATCATAGGAGCTAGGATTAAGAAGTTATCCAACTTTGGACCCAAATGATTCCAATTTTTCTAGTTTGTAGATATGGAAGTTTCTACATGATTGTAATCAAACCTGAATGAATCCGGATATAAGAAGCTTTATCCTGATTCATTAATCAGTTTAGAATCACCCTGAAGCTGAATCAACATCATAGGAGCTAGGATTAAGAAGTTATCCCACTTTGGACCCATATGATTCCAGTTTTCCCTGTTTGTAGATATGGCAGTTTCTTCAACTTTCTTATCATACTTGAATGAATCCGGATATAAGAATCTATATCCTGACACTTTAATCAGTTTAGAATCACCCTGAAGTTGAATCAATATCATAGGAGCTAGGATTAAGAAGTTATCCCACTTTGGACCCAAGTGATTCCAGTTTACCCAGTTTGTAGATATGGAAGTTTCTACATGTTTGTAATAAAACCTAATTGAATCAGGATATAAGAAGCTTTATCCTGACTCATTAATCAGTTTAGAATCACCCTGAAGTTAAATCAATATCATAGGAGCTAGAAAGAAGTTATCCCACTTTGGACCCATGTGATTCCAGTTTACCCAGTTTGTAGATATGGAAGTTTCTACATCATTGTAACCAAACCTGAATGAATCCGGATATAAGAAGCTTTACCCTGATTCATTAATCAGTTTAGAATCACCCTGAAGTTGAATCAACATCATAGGAGCTAGGATTAAGAAGTTATTCCACTTTGGACCCAAATGATTTCAGTTTTCCCTGTTTGTAAATATGGCAGTTTCTTCAACTTTCAAATCATACCTGAATGAATCCGGATATAACAATCTATATCCTGACACTTTAATCAGTTTAGAATCACCCTGAAGTTGAATCAATATCATAGAAGCTAGGATTAAGAAGTTATCCCACTTTGGACCCAATTGATTCCAGTTTACCCAGTTTGTAGATATGGAAGTTTCTACATGATTGTAATCAAACCTGAATAAATCCGGAAATAATAATCTTTATCCTGACTCATTAATCAGTTTAGAATCACCCTGAAGTTAAATCAATATCATAGGAGCTAGAATTAAGAAGTTATCCCACTTTGGACCCATGTGATTCCAGTTTACCCAGTTTGTAGATATGGATGTTTCTACATGATTGTAATCAAACCTGAATGAATCCGGATATAAGAAGCTTTACCATGGCTCATTAATCAGTTTAGAATCACCCTGAAGTTGAATAAACATCATAGGAGCTAGGATTAAGAAGTTATCCCACTTTGGACCCAAATGATTCCAGTTTACCCTGTTTGTAGAGATGGCAGTTTCTTCAACTTTCTAATCATACCTGAATGAATCCGGATATAAGAATCTATATCCTGAAACTTTAATCAGTTCAGAATCACCCTGAAGTTGAATCAATATCATAGGAGCTAGGATTAAGAAGTTATCCTACTTTGGACCCAAGTGATTCCAGTTTACCCAGTTTGTAGATATGGAAGTTTCAACATGATTGTAATCAAACCTGAATGAATCCGGATATAAGAAGCTTTACCCTGACTCATTAATCAGTTTATAATCACCCTGAAGTTGAATCAACATCATAGGAGCTAGGATTAAGAAGTTATCCCACTTTGGACCCAAATGATTCCAGTTTACCCTGTTTGTAGAGATGGCAGTTTCTTCAACTTTCTAATCATACCTGAATGAATCCGGATATAAGAATCTATATCCTGACACTTTAATCAGTTTAGAATCACCCTGAAGTTGAATCAATATCATAGGAGCTAGGATTAAGAAGTTATCCAACTTTGGACCCAAATGATTCCAGTTTTTCTAGTTTGTAGATATGGAAGTTTCTACATGATTGTAATCAAACCTGAATGAATCCGGATATAAGAAGCTTTATCCTGATTCATTAATCAGTTTAGAATCACCCTGAAGCTGAATCAACATCATAGGAGCTAGGATTAAGAAGTTATCCCACTTTGGACCCATATGATTCCAGTTTTCCCTGTTTGTAGATATGGCAGTTTCTTCAACTTTCTTATCATACTTGAATGAATCCGGATATAAGAATCTATATCCTGACACTTTAATCAGTTTAGAATCACCCTGAAGTTGAATCAATATCATAGGAGCTAGGATTAAGAAGTTATCCCACTTTGGACCCAAGTGATTCCAGTTTACCCAGTTTGTAGATATGGAAGTTTCTACATGATTGTAATCAAACCTGAACGAATCCGGATATAAGAAGCTTTATCCTGATTCATTAATCAGTATAGAATCACCCTGAAGTTGAATCAACATCATAGGAGCTAGGATTAAGAAGTTATTCCACTTTGGACCCAAATGATTCTAGTTTACCCTGTTTGTAGAGATGGCAGTTTCTTCAACTTTCTTATCATACCTGAATGAATCCGGATATAAGAATCTATATCCTGACACTTTAATAAGTTTAGAATCACCCTGAAGTTGAATCAATATCATAGGAGCTAGGATTAAGAAGTTATCCCACTTTGGACCCAAGTGATTCCAGTTTACCCAGTTTGTAGATATGGAAGTTTCTACATGTTTGTAATCAAACCTAATTGAATCAGGATATAAGAAGCTTTATCCTGACTCATTAATCAGTTTAGAATCACCCTGAAGTTAAATCAATATCATAGGAGCTAGAAAGAAGTTATCCCACTTTGGACCCATGTGATTCCAGTTTACCCAGTTTGTAGATATGGAAGTTTCTACATGATTGTAATCAAACCTGAATGAATCCGGATATAAGAAGCTTTATCCTGATTCATTAATCAGTTTAGAATCACCCTGAAGTTGAATCAACATCATAGGAGCTAGGATTAAGAAGGTATTCCACTTTGGACCCAAATGATTCCAGTTTTCCCTGTTTCTAAATATGGCAGTTTCTTCAACTTTCAAATCACACCTGAATGAATCCGGATATAACAATCTATATCCTGACACTTTAATCAGTTTAGAATCACCCTGAATTTGAATCAATATCATAGAAGCTAGGATTAAGAAGTTATCCCACTTTGGACCCAATTGATTCCAGTTTACCCAGTTTGTAGATATGGAAGTTTCTACATGATTGTAATCAAACCTGAATAAATCCGGAAATAATAAGCTTTATCCTGACTCATTAATCAGTTTAGAATCACCCTGAAGTTAAATCAATATCATAGGAGCTAGAATTAAGAAGTTATCCCACTTTGGACCCATGTGATTCCAGTTTACCCAGTTTGTAGATATGGAAGTTTCTACATGATTGTAATCAAACCTGAATGAATCCGGATATAAGAAGCTTTATCCTGATTCATTAATCAGTTTAGAATCACCCTGAAGCTGAATCAACATCATAGGAGCTAGGATTAAGAAGTCATCCCACTTTGGACCCATATGATTCCAGTTTTCCCTGTTTGTAGATATGGCAGTTTCTTCAACTTTCTTATCATACTTGAATGAATCCGGATATAAGAATCTATATCCTGACACTTTAATCAGTTTAGAATCACCCTGAAGTTGAATCAATATCATAGGAGCTAGGATTAAGAAGTTATCCCACTTTGGACCCAAGTGATTCCAGTTTACCCAGTTTGTAGATATGGAAGTTTCTACATGATTGTAATCAAACCTGAACGAATCCGGATATAAGAAGCTTTATCCTGATTCATTAATCAGTTTAGAATCACCCTGAAGTTGAATCAACATCATAGGAGCTTGGATTAAGAAGTTATTCCACTTTGGACCCAAATGATTCCAGTTTACCCTGTTTGTAGAGATGGCAGTTTCTTCAACTTTCTTATCATACCTGAATGAATCCGGATATAAGAATCTATATCCTGACACTTTAATAAGTTTAGAATCACCCTGAAGTTGAATCAATATCATAGGAGCTAGGATTAAGAAGTTATCCAACTTTGGACCCAAGTGATTCCAGTTTACCCAGTTTGTAGATATGGAAGTTTCTACATGTTTGTAATCAAACCTAATTGAATCAGGATATAAGAAGCTTTATCCTGACTCATTAATCAGTTTAGAATCACCCTGAAGTTAAATCAATATCATAGGAGCTAGAAAGAAGTTATCCCACTTTGGACCCATGTGATTCCAGTTTTCCCTGTTTGTAGATATGGAAGTTTCTACATGATTGTAACCAAACCTGAATGAATCCGGATATAAGAAGCTTTATCCTGATTCATTAATCAGTTTAGAATCACCCTGAAGTTGAATCAACATCATAGGAGCTAGGATTAAGAAGGTATTCCACTTTGGACCCAAATGATTCCAGTTTTCCCTGTTTGTAAATATGGCAGTTTCTTCAACTTTCAAATCATACCTGAATGAATCCGGATATAACAATCTATATCCTGACACTTTAATCAGTTTAGAATCACCCTGAATTTGAATCAATATCATAGAAGCTAGGATTAAGAAGTTATCCCACTTTGGACCCAATTGATTCCAGTTTACCCAGTTTGTAGATATGGAAGTTTCTACATGATTGTAATCAAACCTGAATAAATCCGGAAATAACAAGCTTTATCCTGACTCATTAATCAGTTTAGAATCACCCTGAAGTTAAATCAATATCATAGGAGCTAGAATTAAGAAGTTATCCCACTTTGGACCCATGTGATTCCAGTTTACCCAGTTTGTAGATATGGAAGTTTCAACATGATTGTAATCAAACCTGAATGAATCCGGATATAAGAAGCTTTACCCTGACTCATTAATCAGTTTAGAATCACCCTGAAGTTGAATCAACATCATAGGAGCTAGGATTAAGAAGTTATCCCACTTTGGACCCAAATGATTCCAGTTTACCCTGTTTGTAGAGATGACAGTTTCTTCAACTTTCTAATCATACCTGAATGAATCCGGATATAAGAATCTATATCCTGACACTTTAATCAGTTTAGAATCACCCTGAAGTTGAATCAATATCATAGGAGCTAGGATTAAGAAGTTATCCAACTTTGGACCCAAATGATTCCAGTTTTTCCAGTTTGTAGATATGGAAGTTTCTACATGATTGTAATCAAACCTGAATGAATCCGGATATAAGAAGCTTTATCCTGATTCATTAATCAGTTTACAATCACCCTGAAGCTGAATCAACATCATAGGAGCTAGGATTAAGAAGTTATTCCACTTTGGACCCAAATGATTCCAGTTTACCCTGTTTGTAGAGATGACAGTTTCTTCAACTTTCTTATCATACCTGAATGAATCCGGATATAAGAATCTATATCCTGACACTTTAATAAGTTTAGAATCACCCTGAAGTTGAATCAATATCATAGGTGAAAGTAAATGAGGAACAAGTGAAGAACAAGTGAAGACCAAGTGAGAGGGAGAGATAAATTCGTGTGAGAGAGAGAGAGGGATGTTGTTGCAAAGTAAAGAGAGAGTAAAGAAGGATTTGATTCCTTAATTTCATTAGAATGCAATGTTACAATATTTAAAGACATTTCGAAATACATAAGGACAAAGAGAATAATATTAAACAAAGAGGCTGCTGATCGAGGTGAAAGGGACAGGTCATAAACGGCTCCTCCCTTAAGTAGAACATGTGATCTTTACTATATTTAAATCCCACTTGCTGTCTGATGTTGCCAACGGTTCTCTTGACTTCTTGGACACATTATGGTCGAAATTAATCATTGTCTTGCCTTCCAATACAAGCTAGGTCTTCACTGCTTTCTTGTAAGCCAAGACTGTACGAAATTGCTTGTGTTCCAAGGTTGTACAGATCACATGTTTCCACACTTGTCCGGATGCCTCTCTTCTCTCTTTGTCTTTGATTTCTTTGATTATTATGTCTTTATGTCAATACTCCCCCTCAAGCTTAACCATACAGCATGGTTAAGCTTGGAACTCATGAACACATCCCTCATTAAAACCTTTATATGCAAAACCAAATGGGACAAAAACATATAAAGGAAAGAGTAGATGGTTCATGACCTAAGGAGATCATGATCTGGATAAGTCTATGAGTCCCAATCTTGGATGTATGAACTCACAGACTTTGGTGCTTGCTCCTTTGGTGAAGATATCAGCTAGCTGGTCTTCACTTCTAGTGTAGCAAGGAAGGATGATCTTCTGCTCCACTGCTTGTCTAACCTTGTGACAATCTACTTCAATATGCTTTGTCCTCTCATGAAACACTGAGTTTGATGCTATATGAATAGCTGCCTGGTTATCACAATGCATGGTGATTGGGGTTGTTGTGTCAATGCCCAAGTCTCTCAGCAGGTTCCTGATCCAGATAAGCTCACTGGTGAGCTTTCTCATTGCCCTATATTCTGCCTCAGCACTTGAACAAGACACCACCTTCTGCTTCTTGCTCTTCCAAGTAACTAGATTGCCTCCTATGAAGGTGCAATAGCCTGTAGTAGACCTCCTGTCCACTCTATCACCAGCCCAATCTGCATCACAGTATCCCACAATCTCTGTACTCTTGTTGCATCCCATCCATACACCTTGACCAGGAGCTTCCCTTAGATATCTCATGATCCTCTCCACCATCTTCCAGTGATGAACTTTGGGAGTTTGCATATACTGACTGACTTGGTTGACAGCAAAACAGATGTCTGGTCTTGTGATGGTAAGGTAGATCAGCTTCCCCACCATTCTTCTATAGAGTTTGAAGTCGCCAAAAGGGGTATCTTCAATCTCCCCCTCACGCAAGACTTTGTAACCTTCTTCTAGTGGTGTCTTAGCCATTCTATCTCCAAGCTCTCCTGCCTCATTTAAAAGATCAAGTGTGTACTTTCTTTGAGATAAGAAAAGCCCCTCTTTAGAGCGGCATATTTCTATCCCTAGAAAGTACTTAAGCTCACCCAAATCTTTAATATCAAAAGAAGACTTAAGAAAAGCTTTGGTTGAGATGATACCTTCCTTGTCACTTCCTGTGATGATGATATCATCTACATAGATGAGGATGACTACAATCCCTTTCTTGCTGGTGAGAGTGAAGAGAGTATGATCAGATTCAGACTTCACAAATCCTCTTCCATTAAGGGTTGTGCTCAGCTTGTGATACCAGGCTCTTGGTGATTGTTTTAATCCATAGATTGCCTTCTTTAATCTGAGAACATTTCCTGGCTTCACCATGTCTTCCATACCAGGTGGGGGCTTCATATACACTTCATCTTCTAGTTCTCCTTGTAGAAAGGCATTCTTGACATCCATTTGCCATAAATCCCATTCTAAGTTGACTGCCAAGGAGAGTAGAATCCTTATGGTGTGGAGCTTAGCCACTGGAGCAAATGTATCCAAGTAGTCTTCTCCATAGACTTGAGTGTATCCTCTTGCAACCAGCCTGGTCTTCTTCCTTTCTGGTTTCCCATTTGCTAGGTATTTGATAGTGTAAAGGAGGCGGCTTGTTACTGCTCTCTTTCCTTTGGGAAGTTCTGTCTCATACCAAGTATCATTCTTGATCATGGCATTTATCTCAGCTTCCACTGATTCTCTCCACTCATCCAGTGCCATTGCTTCTTCATAAGACCTTGGTATGTATTCCTGGTCGAGATTGGTGATGAAAGCCACATGATCTTCAGGAAAGCTTGCAAAAGAGCAGGTAGCTTGTGTAGGATGAGCTACAGCATTGTTGTTGTAGTATACCCTGGTGTTTATCCAATTGGAGGGATCTCTCCTCTCTCTGGTGCTTCTTCTCAAAGGTTGTGTTTGCTCTTCTATCACTGCTTCTTCCTGTTCCTCATCATCATTGTACTGATCTCCACTAGACTGGTCAGATTCAGCTCCATCTTGATCATGAACTGTTGTTGAATCATCCTCTGCTGTTGAATCATTCTCATTGCCTCCCTCAGGATCAAGATGGACTGGTTCCATAGTTGGGACTGTTTCTTCAGTGGGAACAGTAGCTGGTGGTGATGAAGTGATGTTAGGCGCCTCACTACTTCTAGGCTGAGAGATGCCTAAGCTTTCCAAGATGGTTCTCAGGTTGTTTGCTCTATCAGATGGTCCTTGTGAGAGATCTCTAAGGCTTTCCCAGCTCTTCTCATCATAGTAACCCTTTGATTCTACAAATTTCACATCCCTTGAGACCATTACTCTTCTTAACTCAGGTATGTAGCACTTGTAGCCTTTTTGTGTATGGGAATAGCCAATGAACATGCCCTTGACACTCTTAGCTTCCAGCTTGTTTCTCTGTTCTCCTGGTGTCAAGACATAGCAAACACACCCAAACACACGCAAATGATCTAATGGAGGTTTGACTTTGTTTAATACCTGAAAAGGAGAGACATCTTGGAGGACTTTGGTTGGTATCCTGTTGATTAAATAGCATGCAGAGACCACAGCATCACCCCAAAATCTCTTAGGGACATTGGTGTGAAACATCATACTCCTTGCAACCTCCATAAGATGGCGATTCTTCCGCTCAGCTACTCCATTTTGTTGTGGTGTGTAAGGGCAGCTTGTTTGGTGTATTATTCCATGTTTTGCTAGGTGTTGTTTGAAGGCATTGCTAGTGTATTCTCCTCCATTATCAGACCTAAAAATTTTTATCTTAGAGTTGAAATGGTTAGTCACATAATTCTGGAAGTTTAGAAAAGCTTCAAAAACTCTATCTTTACTAGAAATCAATGTGAGCCAAGTAAACTTTGATTTTTCATCTATGAATGTCACAAAGTATTTATGGTTTTCTCTAGAAACACAAGGTGCTGTCCAAACATCAGAGTGAACTAGATCAAAACAATTTTCATAAATAGTCATGGATTTAGGAAAGACAGATTTGCAATGTTTACCAAGAATACAAGCCTCACAAGTTTCATTTTTAAAAGACAGATTAGGCAACATAAGGCTTAAAGCTCTAGAATGAGGATGACCTAATCTAGCATGCCATAAAACATCACTAGCTAACACAGAAGCAGAATTAAAAGCATAAGTAGAATCTGATAACAGCTTGGTGTCTTCAAGTAAATAAAGCTCTCCCTTGCTCACACCTTTTCCCAGCATCTGACTGGTCTTAATATCCTGAAAGCACACATCATTAGGACTAAAAATAACATTGCAATTAAGATCAGTGGTTGCTTTCTTAACAGATAGTAAGTTAGAGGTGAAACTAGGCATATAAAAAGCTTGAGACTCTTTTTCAAACAGTTTCAGATTTCCTACTCCTTCAATAGGTATTCTATCACCATTAGCAATCACTACACTGCCTAGAGCTGGCTTAACATTACTAATCAGATTAGCATCCCTAATCATATGATGAGAAGCTCCTGAATCAATAATTAAAGGTCTAGCAGGGTGTGAAGCATGGTGAATAGAATTTAAAGCATTAACATTAATGTTACCAGAGTTTGCATTGAGAGCTTTGATAAGAGCCTCAATGTCTGACTTCCTGATGAATGCATCATCCTGAGGTGGTGTTATGGCGTGTGAGGAGGAGGATCCACCAGTGTGAGTTGTTGAGACCATAGCCTTCCCATCTGTGGTGTCTTGAGCTCTTGCCTCATGTGCTCTGGTTTGTTGGGGCCTGATTGTTGAGACTGGCCTGAGGTGAGGATGGAGGAACCAGCAGTTGTTCTTGGAATGTCCCTCCTTCTTACAATGCTCACAAGTCACAGACTTGTCTCCTCCTCTTCTTGGTTTGAAATAGGCTTTGTTAGCTGAAGCAGTCTCCATCTTCTCAGCTTTGTGTGCCAGTGAGAGTGCTCCTTTTCCACCTCCAAAGAGACCATCAGAGCCTATCTCCTTTTGTAGTTGAGCACATACTTCATCATAGCATGGAAGCTCCTTGTCTCTTAGTATATGTTTAACCACATCATTGAAGCTTGAGTTGAGTGTGAGAAGCAGTCCAAAGACTTTGTCTTGCTCACGCCTTGCTTCAAGTGTATCAGGGTCATTAGTGCTTGGCCTTAACATCTCTAGCTCAGACCACAGCTGACTGTACTTCCCAAGATGCTTGGTGAAGTCTCCTTCTTCCTGCTCCAAGTTGTTGATGGCTCTTTTCACTTCAAAGATTCTTGTGAGGTTTGAAGTGTTGCCAAACACCTTGTGCAAGGTATCCCACAACTGTTTTGTGGTGGTACAATGTGAATATGAATCCGTTAATGGACCATCAAGTGAGCTTTGCAAAGTAGACAGCACCATGAGATCTTCCTGAGCCCATTTGCCTTCATCTACCACTACAACCTCCTTGCCATCTTCTCCTTGGGTGATTTTCTTTGGGGCAGAGCTTGAAGTGACATGCTCCCAATATCCTCTACCTCCAAGGGCTGTTCTGGCCATTCTAGACCAGGTGATGTAGTTTCCTGGCCCCTTGAGCAGACATGGAATCCTCACTGGCCTGTAATCCTCCATCTTCTCCTTAAAGTTTCAGATTTTTTTTTTCAAGAATTTTCAAGACAGAAACAAGTAAATCACTCTGAACTGAGAGAAAAACAAGTTTAGAATCAAGATAAACTCTCAAGAAAATTAAATGGAGACAGAAGAGAGTGAGAACAGCCAAGAAAAGAGATTCAAAAATTTCCAGAAACTCAAGAACACAGATTTATTATCCAATGGATAAAAGAATTCTGAAGAGAGATTTGAGAAAGTAAGAAGATGAATCAAAAGAGCAATTGAATGAGAGTGAATTTGCGGAAGTGTTTTAGGTTTCTCAAGAGCTTAAGCTCTGATACCATGAAAGTAAATGAGGAACAAGTGAAGAACAAGTGAAGACCAAGTGAGAGAGAGAGATAAATTCGTGTGAGAGAGAGAGAGGGATGTTGTTGCAAAGTAAAGAGAGAGTAAAGAAGGATTTGATTCCTTAATTTCATTAGAATGCAATGTTACAATATTTAAAGACATTTCGAAATACATAAGGACAAAGAGAATAATATTAAACAAAGAGGCTGCTGATCGAGGTGAAAGGGACAGGTCATAAACGGCTCCTCCCTTAAGTAGAACATGTGATCTTTACTATATTTAAATCCCACTTGCTGTCTGATGTTGCCAACGGTTCTCTTGACTTCTTGGACACATTATGGTCGAAATTAATCATTGTCTTGCCTTCCAATACAAGCTAGGTCTTCACTGCTTTCTTGTAAGCCAAGACTGTACGAAATTGCTTGTGTTCCAAGGTTGTACAGATCACATGTTTCCACACTTGTCCGGATGCCTCTCTTCTCTCTTTGTCTTTGATTTCTTTGATTATTATGTCTTTATGTCAATAATAGGAGCTAGGATTAAGAAGTTATCCCACTTTGGACCCAAGTGATTCCAGTTTACCCAGTTTGTAGATATGGAAGTTTCTACATGTTTGTAATCAAACCTAATTGAATCAGGATATAAGAAGCTTTATCCTGACTCATTAATCAGTTTAGAATCACCCTGAAGTTAAATCAATATCATAGGAGCTAGAAAGAAGTTATCCCACTTTGGACCCATGTGATTCCAGTTTACCCAGTTTGTAGATATGGAAGTTTCTACATGATTGTAACCAAACCTGAATGAATCCGGATATAAGAAGCTTTATCCTGATTCATTAATCAGTTTAGAATTACCCTGAAGTTGAATCAACATCATAGGAGCTAGGATTAAGAAGTTATTCCACTTTGGACCCAAATGATTCCAGTTTTCCCTGTTTGTAAATATGGCAGTTTCTTCAACTTTCAAATCACACCTGAATGAATCCGGATATAACAATCTATATCCTGACACTTTAATCAGTTTAGAATCACCCTGAAGTTGAATCAATATCATAGAAGCTAGGATTAAGAAGTTATCCCACTTTGGACCCAATTGATTCCAGTTTACCCAGTTTGTAGATATGGAAGTTTCTACATGATTGTAATCAAACCTGAATAAATCCGGAAATAATAAGCTTTATCCTGACTCATTAATCAGTTTAGAATCACCCTGAAGTTAAATCAATATCATAGGAGCTAGAATTAAGAAGTTATCCCACTTTGGACCCATGTGATTCCAGTTTACCCAGTTTGTAGATATGGAAGTTTCTACATGATTGTAATCAAACCTGAATGAATCCGGATATAAGAAGCTTTACCCTGGCTCATTAATCAGTTTAGAATCACCCTGAAGTTGAATAAACATCATAGGAGCTAGGATTAAGAAGTTATCCCACTTTGGCCCCAAATGATTCCAGTTTACCCTGTTTGTAGAGATGGCAGTTTCTTCAACTTTCTAATCATACCTGAATGAATCCGGATATAAGAATCTATATCCTGAAACTTTAATCAGTTCAGAATCACCCTGAAGTTGAATCAATATCATAGGAGCTTGGATTAAGAAGTTATCCCACTTTGGACCCAAGTGATTCCAGTTTACCCAGTTTGTAGATATGGAAGTTTCAACATGATTGTAATCAAACCTGAATGAATCCGGATATAAGAAGCTTTACCCTGACTCATTAATCAGTTTAGAATCACCCTGAAGTTGAATCAACATCATGGTGTAGCCATGACCAGAGACCTTGAAGAGGAGCTGAGGATACTGATGATGAGGAGCTGAGTGAAGAGACTACCTTAGAAGAGAGGTGTGAAGCTGAGGATACTGAAGAGAACCAGAACCAGAAAGATATACAAAGTGAGCTAGCAAGTGTGTGGAGTGGACCAGTTACTAGATCAAGGCTTAGAGCACAAGAGGAGAGGCTCCAGAAGCTAGCCAAGGTCGTGGGGGTTTGGTTCAAGACAAGAGATCAAGACAAACCAGCCTGTTGGTTTAATTTAATTGCAATGTAATTGGGCTGGGCTTATTTGGTTTCATTGGTTTTCATTTAATTCAAACCAAAGACAATTAGGATTAGTAAACCAATTTTAATTGGGATTAGAAGGGGATTTCGTTTTTGGCTAACCAAATTGGTTAGGTTAGACCTTGTTTTTGTTTTAAAACTCATGGCAGCAGCCAAGAAAGAGAACTTGGGAATCGACATTTTTTCATCTTCTTTGTTTTGAGTTTTTTCTCAATTCTGCTGGTGTGTAATATCCAGCTTGGGTTCTCTGATTTGGTGTGTCATATCTAGATCAGAAGCCTTGGAGTATCAGGAGAAGAGCCATATCTCTTGTGTCCCACATCAACCCACAAGCCTTGATACAGATTGAGTCTTTGATTCTCTGTTTGCAAGGATTATCTCTGTGATCCATTCTAGACACTAAGCAGGGTGATCCTGTGTCAGTGGAGCAGAAAGCCATCTTTAGAGCATCCCATAGCTTTGAGGAGAGGACCATATCATCATCTATCATCCACCCACGCCCCCTTCAAGTGATCCAGGAAGAGATAGCCATTCCAGGGCTGTACCAAGTGGTATCAGAGCCACTTGAAGGTTAGGGTTTTATTTCTTAGCTGAAGATCACGAAATCTATCATATCCAGCAGTGTCCTATGTCTTTTGAAAGCAAAAGAAACCATGAAGAGATTGCTGAGAGCAAAGCAACAAGGGAGTTGCAAAGAAGAAAAAAACAGATTCAGATTCCATCTTTCTATGGAGACTTTGATCCAGATACATACCTAAGATGGGAAAAGGAGATGGATTTGATTATGAAGTGTCAAGGATACACAGCAGAGAAGCAGGCTCAATTTGCATCTACTGGTTTATGTGGTTATGCTCTTGATTGGTGGTATCAACTTGCTAACAAAAGAAAACAGTATGGAGAGCAACAGATTTCTTCTTGGTATGAGATGAAGACTGTCATGAAGAAAAGGTTTGTAGCCAAGAGGTATGGTCAAACTGATTTGGAAAGGATGCCCAGCCAATCTGAATCATCTAAAGGACGTGCTAGAACACCAAAAGATGAGCCAAGGACATATTATGGTGGTGATGCAGCAAAGAAATTGCTGCTACATCAAGCATATCTTGAGGAATTGCAAAGCCCACAGTTCAAGCAACAACTCAGGAACATGATCAATCAATCACTCACTGCTGTGGTGAATAATCCTCAAAAGAGGTCATTGCCACGTCCTGCATCAAGAGATGATGAGCAAAGTTGTTACAAGAAGGAATCAGCAGAGCATAAAGAAGAGACTGCAGCAAAACAGGATGAGAGGGAACAAGATTTTGAATCAGAACCGGCCACTCTTTGTCAAGCTGACAGCTTGGACATTCATCTAAAACAAGAAGAGAGATCATCAGTTATGTATGATCACGTGCCTGGTCAAAACCAAGCTGAAGAAGAAGTGCTTGATGGATCTCATGAATTGGAAATTACAACTATGGTTCAAAAAGGTGATATCAGTGAATCTTTTTCTTGTGATCTACTAACCAGACCTCCTGTATGGATTCAGACCAGCATAGTGGATCATCTGAGGTTTGTTAAGGGGCTGCAACACCTTGTTTTTGAACCAGGAGGGAGCTTTTGTGTGCATAAAAGCATTACCAGCAATATGATCCAAATAGCAGCAGCATTGAAGCTTGAGTTGGAAGGGTTCTTGCATGATCAGGAAGAACCAATGCTAGTTTCTGGTTTCTCTAAGCTGAGCCCACGTGCCCAGAAGTCTAAGAACAAGGCTTGTTGTTGGTATCAGTGGGGAGAAGTTCAATCAGAAACAGTGATATCTAAGCTAAACAATGAGAAGGAGCAGTGTGCCTTAAGTGTTGTTTGCAATGGGAACATCTTACCTGGGTATCTAAGACACATGAGAGGCTTGCAATTCTTTGTGTTTGATCCTGGAGGGGAGCTTTATGTGCTGAGATTTCTCATAGCAATAGAGGCATTGCTTTTGGAGCATAAGGAGAATGGTTCTATCATCTTACAAGGCTCGGATTTGAGGACAAATCCTTTTAAAGGAGGAGGGGATGGTGTAGCCATGACCAGAGACCTTGAAGAGGAGCTGAGGATACTGATGATGAGGAGCTGAGTGAAGAGACTACCTTAGAAGAGAGGTGTGAAGCTGAGGATACTGAAGAGAACCAGAACCAGAAAGATATACAAAGTGAGCTAGCAAGTGTGTGGAGTGGACCAGTTACTAGATCAAGGCTTAGAGCACAAGAGGAGAGGCTCCAGAAGCTAGCCAAGGTCGTGGGGGTTTGGTTCAAGACAAGAGATCAAGACAAACCAGCCTGTTGGTTTAATTTAATTGCAATGTAATTGGGCTGGGCTTATTTGGTTTCATTGGTTTTCATTTAATTCAAACCAAAGACAATTAGGATTAGTAAACCAATTTTAATTGGGATTAGAAGGGGATTTCGTTTTTGGCTAACCAAATTGGTTAGGTTAGACCTTGTTTTTGTTTTAAAACTCATGGCAGCAGCCAAGAAAGAGAACTTGGGAATCGACATTTTTTCATCTTCTTTGTTTTGAGTTTTTTCTCAATTCTGCTGGTGTGTAATATCCAGCTTGGGTTCTCTGATTTGGTGTGTCATATCTAGATCAGAAGCCTTGGAGTATCAGGAGAAGAGCCATATCTCTTGTGTCCCACATCAACCCACAAGCCTTGATACAGATTGAGTCTTTGATTCTCTGTTTGCAAGGATTATCTCTGTGATCCATTCTAGACACTAAGCAGGGTGATCCTGTGTCAGTGGAGCAGAAAGCCATCTTTAGAGCATCCCATAGCTTTGAGGAGAGGACCATATCATCATCTATCATCCACCCACGCCCCCTTCAAGTGATCCAGGAAGAGATAGCCATACCCAGGCTACACCACATCATTAGGAGCTAGGATTAAGAAGTTATCCCACTTTGGACCCAAATGATTCCAGTTTACCCTGTTTGTAGAGATGGCAGTTTCTTCAACTTTCTAATCATACCTGAATGAATCCGGATATAAGAATCTATATCCTGACACTTTAATCAGTTTAGAATCACCCTGAAGTTGAATCAATATCATAGGAGCTAGGATTAAGAAGTTATCCAACTTTGGACCCAAATGATTCCACTTTTTCCAGTTTGTAGATATGGAAGTTTCTACATGATTGTAATCAAACCTGAATGAATCAGGATATAAGAAGCTTTATCCTGATTCATTAATCAGTTTAGAATCACCCTGAAGTTGAATCAACATCATAGGAGCTAGGATTAAGAAGTTATCCCACTTTGGACCCAAATGATTCCAGTTTACCCTGTTTGTAGAGATGGCAGTTTCTTCAACTTTCTAATCATACCTGAATGAATCTGGATATAAGAATCTATATCCTGACACTTTAATAAGTTTAGAATCACCCTGAAGTTGAATCAATATCATAGGAGCTAGGATTAAGAAGTTATCCCACTTTGGACCCAAGTGATTCCAGTTTACCCAGTTTGTAGATATGGAAGTTTCTACATGTTTGTAATAAAACCTAATTGAATCAGGATATAAGAAGCTTTATCCTGACTCATTAATCAGTTTAGAATCACCCTGAAGTTAAATCAATATCATAGGAGCTAGAAAGAAGTTATCCCATTTTGGACCCATGTGATTCCAGTTTACCTAGTTTGTAGATATGGAAGTTTCTACATGATTGTAATCAAACCTGAATGAATCCGGATATAAGAAGCTTTATCCTGATTCATTAATCAGTTTAGAATCACCCTGAAGCTGAATCAACATCATAGGAGCTAGGATTAAGAAGTTATCCCACTTTGGACCCATATGATTCCAGTTTTCCCTGTTTGTAGATATGGCAGTTTCTTCAACTTTCTTATCATACTTGAATGAATCCGGATATAAGAATCTATATCCTAACACTTTAATCAGTTTAGAATCACCCTGAAGTTGAATCAATATCATAGGAGCTAGGATTAAGAAGTTATCCCACTTTGGACCCAAGTGATTCCAGTTTACCCAGTTTGTAGATATGGAAGTTTCTACATGATTGTAATCAAACCTGAACGAATCCGGATATAAGAAGCTTTATCCTGATTCATTAATCAGTTTAGAATCACCCTGAAGTTGAATCAACATCATAGGAGCTAGGATTAAGAAGTTATTCCACTTTGGACCCAAATGATTCCAGTTTACCCTGTTTGTAGAGATGGCAGTTTCTTCAACTTTCTTATCATACCTGAATGAATCCGGATATAAGAATCTATATCCTGACACTTTATTAAGTTTAGAATCACCCTGAAGTTGAATCAATATCATAGGAGCTAGGATTAAGAAGTTATCCCACTTTGGACCCAAGTGATTCCAGTTTACCCAGTTTGTAGATATGGAAGTTTCTACATGTTTGTAATCAAACCTAATTGAATCAGGATATAAGAAGCTTTATCCTGACTCATTAATCAGTTTAGAATCACCCTGAAGTTAAATCAATATCATAGGAGCTAGAAAGAAGTTATCCCACTTTGGACCCATGTGATTCCAGTTTACCCAGTTTGTAGATATGGAAGTTTCTACATGATTGTAACCAAACCTGAATGAATCCGGATATAAGAAGCTTTATCCTGATTCATTAATCAGTTTAGAATCACCCTGAAGTTGAATCAACATCATAGGAGCTAGGATTAAGAAGTTATTCCACTTTGGACCCAAATGATTCCAGTTTTCCCTGTTTGTAAATATGGCAGTTTCTTCAACTTTCAAATCATACCTGAATGAATCCGGATATAACAATCTATATCCTGACACTTTAATCAGTTTAGAATCACCCTGAATTTGAATCAATATCATAGAAGCTAGGATTAAGAAGTTATCCCACTTTGGACCCAATTGATTCCAGTTTACCCAGTTTGTAGATATGGAAGTTTCTACATGATTGTAATCAAACCTGAATAAATCCGGAAATAACAAGCTTTATCCTGACTCATTAATCAGTTTAGAATCACCCTGAAGTTAAATCAATATCATAGGAGCTAGAATTAAGAAGTTATCCCACTTTGGACCCATGTGATTCCAGTTTACCCAGTTTGTAGATATGGAAGTTTCAACATGATTGTAATCAAACCTGAATGAATCCGGATATAAGAAGCTTTACCCTGACTCATTAATCAGTTTAGAATCACCCTGAAGTTGAATCAACATCTTAGGAGCTAGGATTAAGAAGTTATCCCACTTTGGACCCAAATGATTCCAGTTTACCCTGTTTGTAGAGATGACAGTTTCTTCAACTTTCTAATCATACCTGAATGAATCCGGATATAAGAATCTATATCCTGACACTTTAATCAGTTTAGAATCACCCTGAAGTTGAATCAATATCATAGGAGTTAGGATTAAAAAGTTATCCCACTTTGTACCCAAATGATTCCAGTTTACCCTGTTTGTAGATATGGCAGTTTCTTCATGTTTCTGATCAAACCTGAATGAATCCGGATATAAGAAGCTTTATCCTGACTCATTAATCAGTTAAGAATCACCCTGAAGTTGAATCAATATCATAGGAGCTAGGATTAAGAAGTTATCCCACTTTGGACCCAATTGATTCCAGTTTACCCAGTTTGTAGATATGGAAGTTTCTACATGATTGTAATCAAACCTGAATGAATCCGGAAATAACAAGCTTTATCCTGACTCACTAATCAGTTTAGAATCACCCTGAAGTTGAATCCATATCATAGGAGCTAGAATTAAGAAGTTATCCCACTTTGGACCCATGTGATTCCAGTTTACCCAGTTTGTAGATATGGAAGTTTCAACATGATTGTAATCAAACCTGAATGAATCCGGATATAAGAAGCTTTACCCTGACTCATTAATCAGTTTAGAATCACCCTGAAGTTGAATCAACATCATAGGAGCTAGGATTAAGAAGTTATCCCACTTTGGACCCAAATGATTCCAGTTTACCCTGTTTGTAGAGATGACAGTTTCTTCAACTTTCTAATCATACCTGAATGAATCCGGATATAAGAATCTATATCCTGACACTTTAATCAGTTTAGAATCACCCTGAAGTTGAATCAATATCATAGGAGCTAGGATTAAGAAGTTATCCAACTTTGGACCCAAATGATTCCAGTTTTTCCAGTTTGTAGATATGGAAGTTTCTACATGATTGTAATCAAACCTGAATGAATCCGGATATAAGAAGCTTTATCCTGATTCATTAATCAGTTTACAATCACCCTGAAGCTGAATCAACATCATAGGAGCTAGGATTAAGAAGTTATTCCACTTTGGACCCAAATGATTCCAGTTTACCCTGTTTGTAGAGATGGCAGTTTCTTCAACTTTTTTATCATACCTGAATGAATCCGGATATAAGAATCTATATCCTGAAACTTTAATCAGTTCAGAATCACCCTGAAGTTGAATCAATATCATAGGAGCTTGGATTAAGAAGTTATCCCACTTTGGACCCAAGTGATTCCAGTTTACCCAGTTTGTAGATATGGAAGTTTCAACATGATTGTAATCAAACCTGAATGAATCCGGATATAAGAAGCTTTACCCTGACTCACTAATCAGTTTAGAATCACCCTGAAGTTGAATCAACATCATTAGGAGCTAGGATTCAGAAGTTATCCCACTTTGGACCCAAATGATTCCAGTTTACCCTGTTTGTAGAGATGGCAGTTTCTTCAACTTTCTAATCATACCTGAATGAATCCGGATATAAGAATCTATATCCTGACACTTTAATCAGTTTAGAATCACCCTGAAGTTGAATCAATATCATAGGAGCTAGGATTAAGAAGTTATCCAACTTTGGACCGAAATGATTCCACTTTTTCCAGTTTGTAGATATGGAAGTTTCTACATGATTGTAATCAAACCTGAATGAATCAGGATATAAGAAGCTTTATCCTGATTCATTAATCAGTTTAGAATCACCCTGAAGTTGAATCAACATCATAGGAGCTAGGATTAAGAAGTTATCCCACTTTGGACCCAAATGATTCCAGTTTACCCTGTTTGTAGAGATGGCAGTTTCTTCAACTTTCTAATCATACCTGAATGAATCCTGATATAAGAATCTATATCCTGACACTTTAATCAGTTTAGAATCACCCTGAAGTTGAATCAATATCATAGGAGCTAGGATTAAGAAGTTGTCCCACTTTGGACCCAAGTGATTCCAGTTTACCCAGTTTGTAGATATGGAAGTTTCTACATGATTGTAATCAAACCTGAATGAATCTGGATATAAGAACCTTTATCCTTACTCATTAATCAGTTTAGAATCACCCTGAAGTTAAATCAATATCATAGGAGCTAGGATTAAGAAGTTATCCCATTTTTGATCCAAGTGATTCCAGTTTACCCAGTTTGTAGATATGGAAGTTTCTACATGATTGTAATCAAACCTGAATGAATCCGGATATAAGAAGCTTTACCCTGACTCATTAATCAGTTTAGAATCACCCTTAAGTTGAATCAACATCATAGGAGCTAAGATTAAGAAGTTATCCCACTTTGGACCCAAATGATTCCAGTTTTTCCAGTTTGTAGATATGGAAGTTTCTACATGATTCTAATCATACCTGAATGAATGCGGATATAAGAATCTATATCCTGCCACTTTAATCAGTTTAGAATTACCCTGAAGTTTAATCAATATCATAGGAGCTAGGATTAAGAAGTTATCCCACTTTGGACCCAAGTGATTCCAGTTTACCCAGTTTGTAGATATGGGAATTTCTACATGATTGTAATCAAACCTGAATGAATCCGGATATAAGGAGCTTTATCCTGATTCATTAATCATTTTAGAATCACCCTGAAGCTGAATCAACATCATAGGAGCTAGGATTAAGAAGTTATTCCACTTTGGACCCGAATGATTCCAGTTTACCCTGTTTGTAGAGATGATAGTTTCTTCAACTTTCTTATCATACCTGAATGAATCCGGATATAAGAATCTATATCCTGACACTTTAATAAGTTTAGAATCACCCTGAAGTTGAATCAATATCATAGGAGCTAGGATTAAGAAGTTATCCCACTTTGGACCCAAGTGATTCCAGTTTACCCAGTTTGTAGATATGGAAGTTTCTACATGTTTGTAATCAAACCTAATTGAATCAGGATATAAGAAGCTTTATCCTGACTCATTAATCAGTTTAGAATCACCCTGAAGTTAAATCAATATCATAGGAGCTAGAAATAAGAAGTTATCCCACTTTGGACCCATGTGATTCCAGTTTACCCAGTTTGTAGATATGGAAGTTTCTACATGATTGTAACCAAACCTGAATGAATCCGGATATAAGAAGCTTTATCCTGATTCATTAATCAGTTTAGAATCACCCTGAAGTTGAATCAACATCATAGGAGCTAGGATTAAGAAGTTATTCCACTTTGGACCCAAATGATTCCAGTTTACCCTGTTTGTAGAGATGGCAGTTTCATCAACTTTCTAATCATACCTGAATGAATCCGGATATAAGAATCTATATCCTGACACTTTAATCAGTTTAGAATCACCCTGAAGTTGAATCAATATCATAGGAGCTAGGATTAAGAAGGTATCCCACTTTGGACCCAAGTGATTCCAGTTTACCCAGTTTGTAGATATTGAAGTTTCTACATGATTTTAATCAAACCTGAATGAATCCGGATATAAGAAGTTTTACCCTGACTCATTAATCAGTTTAGAATCGCCCTGAAGTTGAATCAACATCATAGGAGCTAGGATTAAGAAGTTATCCCACTTTGGACCCAAATGATTCCAGTTTACCCTGTTCGTAGATATGGCAGTTTCTTCAAGTTTCTAATCATACCTGAATGAATCCGGATATAAGAATCTATATCCTGACACTTTAATCAGATTAGAATCACCCTGAAGTTGAATCAATATCATAGGAGCTAGGATTAAGAAGTTATCCCACTTTGGACCCATGTGATTCCAGTTTACCCAGTTTGTAGATATGGAAGTTTCTACATGATTGTAATCAAACCTGAATGAATCCAGATATAAGAAGCTTTATCCTGATTCATTAATAAGTTTAGAATCACCCTGAAGTTGAATCAACATCATAGGAGCTAGGATTAAGAAGTTATCCCACTGTGGTCCCAAATGATTCAGTTTTCCCTGTTTGTAGATATGACAGTTTCTTCAACTTTCTAATCATACCTGAATGAATCCGGATATAATAATCTATATCCTGACACTTTAATCAGTTTAGAATCACCCTGAAGTTGAATCAATATCATAGGAGCTAGGATTAAAAAGTTATCCCACTTTGGACCCAAGTGATTCCAGTTTACCCAGTTTGTAGATATGGAAGTTTCTACATGATTGTAATCAAACCTGAATGAATCCGGATATAAGAAGCTTTTCCCTGACTCATTAATCAGTTTAGAATCACCCTGAAGTTGAATCAATATCATAGGAGCTAGGATTAAGAAGTTATCCCACATTGGACCCATGTGATTCCAGTTTACCAGTTTGTAGATATAGAAGTTTCTACATGAGTGTAATCAAACCTGAATGAATCCGGATATAAGAATCTTTATCCTGACTCATTAATCAGTTTAGAATCACCCTGAAGTTGAATCAACATCATAGGACCTAGGATTAAGAAGTTATCCCACTTTGGACCCAAATGATTTCAGTTTACCCTGTTAGTAGAGATGTCAGTTTCTTCAACTTTCTAATCATACCTTAATGAATCCGGATATAAGAATCTTTACCCTGACACTTTAATCAGTTTAGAATCACCCTGAAGTTGAATCAATATCATAGAAGCTAGGATTAAGAAGTTATCCCACTTTGGACCCAAGTGATTCCAGTTTACCCAGTTTGTAGATATGGAAGTTTCTACATGATTGTAATCAAACCTGAATAAATCAGGAAATAATAAGCTTTATCCTGACTCATTAATCAGTTTAGAATCACTCTGAAGTTGAATCAATATCAAAGGAGCTAGGAATAAGAAGTTATCCCACTTTGGACCCATGTGATTCCAGTTTACCAGTTTGTAGATATGGAAGTTTCTACATGAGTGTAATCAAACCTGAATGAATCCGGATATAAGAATCTTTATCCTGACTCATTAATTAGTTTAGAACCACCCTGAAGTTGAATCAACATCATAGGAGCTAGGATTAAGAAGTTATCCCACTTTGGACCCAAAATATTCCAGTTTACCCTGTTTGTAGATATGGCAGTTTCTTCAAGTTTCTAATCATACCTGAATGAATCCGGATATAAGAATCTATAACCTGACACTTTAATCAGTTTAGAATCACCCTGAAGTTGAATCAA